>CAUYLG010038067.1:0-78674 GCA_963573385.1 Cacajao melanocephalus | reverse complement strand
GCCAAACTAAGCTTCATAAGTGAAGGAAAAATAAAATTTTTCGCAAACAAACAAGTACTCAAAGATTACATTACCACCAGGCCTGCTTTACAAGAGCTTCTGAAAGAAGCACTATACACAGAAAGGAACAACCAGTATCAGCCATCCTAAAAACTTACCAAAAGGTAAACAGCATCACCATAATAAGTCAAAACCTATCGGCACGCCGTATCTAGATCTATTTCACATGCAAGGACACATAAAGATTCAAAACAAAGCGATGTAGGAAGATTCACCAATCAAATCGAGAACAAAAAGAAAAAACAGGAGTTGTAATTTCCATCTCTGACAAAACAGACTTTAAAGTAATAAAGACTAAAAGAAACAAAGAAGGACATTACATAACGGTAAAAGGATCAATGTAACAAGAAGAGCTTATGATCATAAACATATAGGCACTCAATACAGGAGCACCTAGATATTTAAGACAAGTTCTTAATGACTTATAAAGAGACTTAGACTCCCGCGTAATAACAGCAGGAGACTTTAACACCACATTGTTAACATTAGACTGATCAACGAGATAGAAAATTAACAAGGACATTTATGATTTGAATGCAGACCTGGTACAAGTAAACTCAATATTTATAGAATTCTCCACCCCAAATGCATAAAACATAAATTTTTCTCAGTATTATATTACACCTATACTAAAAGTGACCATATAATTGGAAGTTAATCGCTCTTCAGCAACTGCATAGCATTTCACAGATCCAAATGAGATCATGGTTGGCTGTTTGTTATTTTTTTCGCTTATTCCTTCCTGTCTCCATTGTTAAGCACAATTATTGGCATAAAAGAGGTCTTCAATACCTAATTTTAGATTGCATTCCAATCTAGGCAATAGAGCAAGATTCCTGTTCTCTCTCCCCCTTTCTTTTCCTCTTTCTTTCTTTCCTTAAAAAAAAAAAAAAAAAAAAAAAATACTGCGCTTTGTAGTCTCACAGCCCTTCTACCTGCTGAGCCTGCTGGCTGGACATTCTTTTCCAGGCTTCTTCCCAGGCTTTGGATCACAACCTGACCCTCATATCTTCAGAGAAACCTCTTCTAACTTCCTCCCCTGACTCTTATGCCAGTCTATTTATTTCCTTCATAGCACTTATTATCATGGCCTTATTTATTTGTTTGCTTGTTTATTGTCTGTTTTTTTTTTCCTCTGGAATGTAAGCTTCCTGAAGGCTAGATCTGGTTTTCTCACCACTACACAGAACTATGCCTGGCACATAGCAGGCATTAGCAGCAAGGGTATTGAATAGGTAAATGAATCCTATTTGCATTTGACCTTATCAAAGCTCACAGTATCTTACTCATAGTAACCAAAGCAGATATAATAGCCAAATAACCTTACAATAAGCAACTAAAAGGACAGATAACAGCATTCTGTTTTTATTAAGGATGAAAATAAAATAAAAGACCTAGAGAGATTAAGTGGCTTGCCTGGAGCCACACAGCACTAAGAGATAGAGGTGGGCCTTAAACTCACCTGTGGGGTAGCTTTCTAACTCACTTTCTATATAAATCTGCTTTCAATCTCTTTCCTTCAGTTTATTCTCACTGCCTTAAAGGCAGTTCTCATAGGTCACTATTTAGTAGTTTGCTGAGCTCCTGGCTCTCTCTCCCTGGAGGGCAGAGAGCCATCCACGTCTGCAGCATTTCTTTGAGCTGATATACAGCAAGGGAAAGTAACTTAACAGGCTCTCTGGCCTGAAGCTAATCCATAACTGGAATGTATGCAGGATCCTGTGCAGAAAAGCTGATGAGCCCAAAAACCTGGGTTTGTAGTATTACCAACGAAGACAAGTGTGCAAATGTTAAAGGACTTTTCTGTATCCCAGAGAGCCAGAAAGGTACATAGAGGTAGAGATATGCCAGCAATAAAAACTCATGCCAAACTCATGACCTACAAACATGTATGGCCTTGAGATAATAGACCAAGATGCTGTCCCACAATGGCCTCATTACCCCCACAGGAGACTGGGGTTCACTCTAATTCAAACTTAGTATTCCCCAAATGACTTTATGTACTCCTGGGCATGGAAAGGCATTTGATAGTTAACTGGACTAAAAAAACGGCTGAGACAGGGGTTTGAGCATCGTAAAAAATAAAACCAAAAATAAAACCCAAACTTTACAGCCAATAAGAACAGGAAAGTGTCTCCCACCCTCCCCATAATCCATACATACATCAGAAAAGCTTGAGGCTGTCCAATTTTGAAGTAATCTAAACTGGCATTTCTAACTTCTGAATTCAACGAGCTTGAAAAGATTTTCCCCAAAAAGTGGTGTTGGAAAGAGACAATGTTACCAGCTTTGTATTCTGTGCAGTATGTACATTCAAGCCAACCAAGAAGGCAAGCAACCTACCGTCTGCTATTACTACTATTTTATAAAATAGAGGATGCATTATACCAGCCTGGAAAGATGTCCGCTCAGGATCAGTAACATGTAGCTTTTTGAAAAACTCACTACTCTCTCCTCATTTTCCCTTGGACAGGCAAAAATTTTAACCACAGGAACAAGTCTGTGGACCAGTGATTAGAATCACAGCTCCAGCCAATTTCTCTCATCTATATACAAGAACAAGAAGGCCTAGGGAAGCCAGGCAGCTGACATTCACAAAGCTTGTTGGTGGCAGATCCTCAGAAGCTGCAGGGGCCCACCTTGTCTGGTGTATGTCTTGACACCTCTGTGAAGTCACATGCACAAAATATGTCAAATAAGCTTGACTTTCTTTTAGTTACCAAATGGTCCATCTGTTCTTCCTAGGCTAGGTCAGACCCCAGGACTGGCCTGGGCTCCAGAATGAGTAAGAATTGTGACCTGGATTAGATTCAAGGTCACTGACCTTTGGTTTACTCCAGAAGCTGCCAGTAAGTGGTGCAGAGGAAGGGTACAGGAGGAAAGGATGCTGTGGGCACACACTGCTCCTCTCTGACTTGTGTCTTCTCAGAGGTACATCTCGGGCCCAGGAATGTAGGTGGTCCCATGCAAGAGAGGCTCATAAGTCTGAGAACCACAGAACTGTGGGCTGGTTACCTGTTATCTCTCTGGCCCCATCACACCTAGAAAACAACTTCAAAGACCATAAAGCTGCTACTCATAAGCTGGACACAGAAGCCTATGGGGCAGATTTGGAGCCTTGAAAGTCTTGCTGCCTACCAAGGGGCAGTGTCCCCTTATCTGTGCCCTGTGCTACAGGGCTCAGGAATTATCTACTTGTGTCCACTTAGGGCTTCTACAGGCAGGCCCAGTGGTTGCTGTCTACAATCTCCACACTCCCTAACTAGTAAACCCCCTGGGGACAGGAACTTATGTTTTTATTTTAAACTTAGCATTCCCCAAATAACATGATATACTCCTGGGCATAGGGAGGCACCCGACAGTCAACTGGATTAAAGAGAGGTTTGAGACAGGAATTTGAGCATTGCATGAGGTGCCGACCTGAGACTGTTTCTGGGTCAGACAGCTTTGGGTACACAGGATTACAAAACCGGGATAGCTGATCAACAGTGGGGTTCCACCCTAACATTATTCTATTCACAACACAAAAAAGTTTATTATTAGAATATGGAAATTCCAATAATGGAAACACTGCCTTTTTTCCACTGGACTGAGGATTCCTTGAGGGTGAGACTTGTGTTTTACTCATCTCTGCATTTTTCAAATGTGCCCAGCATGGAGACTGACACAGTAGGGCTCCACAGATGGCTGTTGGACCAAACCAAGTTATCACAGATGTCTGCTTCCTCAGTGTACCCTGAAAAAACCTGTCATTCATTCATTCATTCACTTTGTTTATCAAATGCTCTTTATATGCCAGGCACTGTGCCAGAAAGTAGGGATACTATGGGAGGAGTAAGACTGTTCTGGTCCCCGATTGCATGGAACTTACATTCTTTGTAGGGAAGATTAAATCCAATAGTCATACAAACAATCACATTGTTTTAATTATATTAAATAATCTAAAAGAGATGACTTACAGCCTACTGCGAAGTAGATAAGGGATTAACTCTAGATGTGGTTTAGTGCAGGAATTTTAATCAAATTAAAATAAAACTTCAACTTAGTTGGCATAGATGATTTAGTAAAGCCCAGGAATTTATTAGGTGATTATAATACACAGTGTACAGAGACCACCAATATAGGAAAAGTAAGTACCTTCCTCCCCTGGTTCTCTAGTGTTTACCAAAAGAAATGGAAACAAAAACTAACCAAAATGCAATCAATCCCACATTACCAGAGAAGAAACAATTCCTAACAATATAAAAAGACTGAGACCCAACCTCTATTTCCAGCAGTGCGGTAGAATAACCCTGGCCAAACCACCAGGTGAAAACAATGAAAAAGGCAAAATCAAAACCGAAAGCAAAAGTGAAATCACATTTTTAAAATGCATGGACAAACTTGCCAGAAAGTAAGAAATAATCAGAAACCAAAAACCAAATGAAAACAAGAACAGAGTTAAGTAGAGAACTGAAACTGGCTTTCATTCTGAGGGCATTTACTAAACCAGGTTAACCTGAGTGTGGATTTGCACATCCTCTTAGAACATAGGACAAAGAGAACAACGCCCAGTGTCCACAGAAGGCAGGAATTTGGCAGGAGCTCACTCGATACCACCACCCACATACAACTGGGACTCCCTACATCCTTAGTATAAGAATGAGTGAGAAATAAATTCCCCAATTCTGGCAATGAGTAAGTGGGATGGGAAGGAATCTCTCTTGACAATTTGTTACTATGCCAGCTCTCATACAGGTTTTTGGTCCATAGTCAGAGTACCTGGGAGATCTGACAAACTTCAAGCTGAAAATTACATGTAAAGTGATCCCATTAGGCACATGGCAGAAGCAAATGCCAATCCTTCCTGCAAGAGCCTGCCTTTACCCAGCCCTTGAAGGATACCCAGAGAAAAGTTTCCAAGAAATATGAGTTCATATACACACACATACATGGGCAACTAAATTTTTGACAAAGATGCAAAAGTAATTAGTAGAGAAATGATAGTCTACTCAACCAATGATATCAGAACAATCGAATATCAGGAGAAAAACAAAAACTTTGATCCATACGTTACACCACCGTGGTAGGCCATTCTTTCATTGCTATAAATAAATACCTGCGACTGGGTAATTTATAAAGAGGTTTAATTGGCTCTTGGTTCTGAAGGCTTATAGGAAGCATGGTAATGGCATCTGCCTGGCTTTTAGGGAGGCCTCAGGAAGCTTACAATCATGGTGGAAGGTGGAGGAGCAGGCACATCACATGGAGAAAGCAGGAGTCAGAGAGAATAGGGGGAGGAGAGATGCCACGCACTTTTAAACAACCAGATCTTGCAAGAACTCACTATCATGAAGACAGCACCAAGCCATGAGGGATCCACCTCCGTGATCCAAAACACCTCCCACCAAGCCCCACCTCCAGCATGGGAGATTACAGTTCAACATGAGATTTCAGTGGGGAAAAATATCCAAACTATATCAACCCCACACAAAAATTAACTCAAAATTGATCATAAACCCAAATGTAAAGTCTAAAATTACAAAACACCTAGGAGAAAACATAAGAAAAAAAAGCCTTGGAACTTTCAGTTAGGCAAAGACTTCTTAGATACAATACCAAAAGCATGATACATAAAAGAACAAATTGATAAATCAAACTGCATCAAAATTTAAAACTTCTGCTCTTCAAAAGACACTATTGAGAGAATAAAAGACAAGCCACAGGCTGGAAAAAAAATACTGCAAAAACATATCTCTGATAAAAGACTTGTATATAGAACATAAGGGACTCTCAAAATTCAATAATGAGAAACCAACAACCAAATTTTTTTTAAATGGGTAAAAGGTATTAACAGACACATCACAAAAAAAGATATACAGAGGGAAATAAGCATGCAAAAAGATGCTCAATGTCATTGTTCCTTAGAAAAATACAAAGTAAAACTGCATTGAGATATCACCACACACCTATAAAAAGGCTAAAATTTAAAAGACTGATCATATTAAGTGTTGACAGGGATGTGGTAAAACTGAAACTCTCATATACTGCTGCTGAGAATGTAAAATGGAGTCACCACAGTTAAATATACACATAATCAAGCTATTCTACTCCTAGGTGTTTACCCAAGAGAAATAAAAGCATATGTCCACACAAAGGCTTGTACATAAATTTCACAGTAACTTTGTAATAGCACAAAACTGGAAATAACCCACATGTCCATCAACAGGTAAATGGAAAAGTAAACTGTGGTATAGCTACACAAAGAAACATTATTTCTCAATAAAAAGGGAACAAACTACTGATACATGCTACATGGATTAATCTCAACATAATCATGGTCACTGAAAAAAGCAAGTTTTTTTTTTAAAGTACATACTGTATAAAGCTCTATAAAATACAAACTAATCTATAGTGACAGAGGGCAGTGATTGCCCAGGATTAGAAGAGGGGCAGGAAGGATAAGAGGGAGAGGTTACAAATGCAAAAGGACACGAGGAAATTCTGGGGAATGATGGATATAATCATTTTCTTGAGGTGGTGATGTTTTAATGGGTTTATAGATATGTTAAAATTTATAAAATTGAACACTTTAAACATGCATAGTTTAATTTATGTCATTATATGGCAGTAAAGCTATTTTTAAAAATCTACGTCATAGTGAAAGTACAGAACACTAAAAACAGAGATAAAATCTTAAAAGCAGTCAGATAAAAGACAGATGTCATTTACAGCAATAATCATTAGATGACCCCTGACTTCTCAGCAGCTATAATGGAAACCAGAATGCAGTAGAATATATTTAGTGTACTGAGAGTAAACACTGTCAACCAGAATCATATACCCAGCAAGAACAGGAGGGAAATAATACACTGAGAGTTGGTTATCAAGAGCCCCTTGCTGAAGGAAATTTAAAAGGATAAGCTTCATGCAGAAGGAAAGTGATTCCACTTGGAAGGTCTGTAGAAAGCAGTAATACTACAGTCTTAGGAAATTAAAAAACATAACTAAAATACATGACAACCATAGCATATAGGTCAAAGTATGGTGATCAAAGCTGATATGCTAAGTTCCCTGTATCAGCTATTAAAAATTCATACTTTTAGATTCAAGAATGCACGTTAAATTTCTTGGTTAACTATTCAAAGTGGAGAAACAATACAAAACTCTTTTAGCAGAAGGGAAGGAAAAAGTAAAATGAGAAAAAAATCCAAAAGAAGGCAAGAAAGGAGAGGAAAAGGAACATTAAAAAGTGAGACAAAAAGACAATCCAAAAGATGACGGCAGAACTAATCCTCCATTAAAATGTGAACTTTGGCTGTGCATGGTGGCTCACACCTTTAATCCTAACACTTTGGGAAGCCGAGTTAAGAGGAATGCATGAGCTCAGAAAGTCAAGACAAGCCTGGGCAACATAATGAGACCTCATCTCAACAAAAGATAAAAATTGAAAAAACAAATTAGCCAAGTGTGGTGGCGCATTCTGTAGTCCTAGCTACTCAGGAGGCTGAGGTTAGAGGACTACTTGAGCCCCGAAGGTTGAGGCTGCAGTGAGTCATTATCATTCCAGCCTGGGCAACAGAAAAAAAAAGTGGGGGGGTGGGGGCCAGGCGTGGTGGCTCACTCCTATAATCCCAGCACTTTGGGATTACAGGTGGATGGCTTGAGGTCAGGAGTTCAGGCCCAGCCTGGCCAAAATGGTGAAACCCTGTCTCTATTAAAAATACAAAACATTAGCCAGGTGGGGTAGTGCACACCTGAAGTCTTAGCTACTAAGGAGGCTGAGGGAGGAGAATTGCTTGAACCCAAGAGGCAGAGGTTGTAGTGAGCCATGATCGTGCTACTGTA
Source organism: Cacajao melanocephalus (assembly GCA_963573385.1). Classification (NCBI taxonomy): domain Eukaryota; kingdom Metazoa; phylum Chordata; class Mammalia; order Primates; family Pitheciidae; genus Cacajao; species Cacajao melanocephalus. Next base: position 70,787 of record CAUYLG010038067.1, on the reverse strand, counting down.
TTCCAGTCTAGGAGATAGAGCAAGACTCCATTTCAAAAAAAAAAAAAAAATGAAATGAGCTCTTTTTATGGACAGAGACTGTGTTCTATTGTCTGTTACCCACTGTATCTTCAGTATCTACCACAACGTCTGGTACATATTAGATACTTGATAACTATCAAATGACTGTATAGAATGAATAAATGTTTGGATGAATGAATGGTAAATGAATGAATCTGGTTAGCTTAATGAATGCATAAATACATTTACAAATAGTATAAAACTTCATTTTAGCCAAAAGTTTCTGCCTTCTCCAGGAACCACCTCATTTATCAGAATTAGCCAACAAATTACAAGCTGGACAAATTGAGTTTCTTTCTTCTCCCTGGCTACAACTAAGAGCAATGAAGTATGCAAAATACAGATGGTCAAGGAAGAAGGAGGAAGCAAGAGACTGGGTCAAATTAGTCCCAGATTATAGAAAAATTGATAGAATAAAAATGATGAATGGGGAAGGTGGCTACTACTTTTGGATTATATATTTATCCCTTCTTGTCCATTTCTGTGGTTAATGACCTAGTTGGGGGCCCCAATACCTACAGTCGGGACCACAAGATCCCTGACTGTTCTCTGCACCTCCTCTACCTCCTTGTCCTTCTGGGGCACACAACCTTCTATAATACTTCCCCTCCCAACTGCTCAAATGCTTCAGTGGATCACTATTGCCTCTGGAATCAAATTCAAAGTTCTCAGTCCAAAGTTCAAGGCCTCTTGAGAGTAGATTTTAATTCCCTTTTCTCTCACTGTTCCCCATAAGGCTTTAGTCAACAGATCCCAGGACCATTCCCACCTCTGCATCCTTGCTTATGCTCCTCCCTCCATTCTTTTTTTTTTTTTTTTTGAGACAGGATCTTGCTCTGTAACCCAGATTGGAGTGTAGTGGCATGATCTCAGCTCACTGCAACCTCTGCCTCCCAGGCTCTGGTGATCTTCCTGCCTCAGCCTCCCGAGTAGCTGGGATGACAGGCCTGCACTACCACGCATGGCTAACTTGTGTATTTTTAGCAGAGATGAGGTTTTACCATGTTGGCCAGGCTGGTCTCTAACTCCTGACCTCAGGTGAGCTACCCGCTTCGGCTCCCATAGTGCTGTGACTACTGTGCCCGGCCTGCTCCCTCCAATTGTTATTCCCTTTCTGTCATCTTTGCTGCTGAGGTTATGAACATCCTTCAAGGCCCAGCCCAAATGCTAACTCCTTCACAGTGCTTTCTAGCACAAAGCCAAAAATAAATGTTCACTTCTTACTGCACAATGCTCTGTTTATAACTCACTTATAGTTCCTTAATACAATCTCCCTTATGCTATACTTGGGAGGCAATTTAAGCCAAAGGTTAAGGATGTGGCCTTCGAAGTCAGACAGTATTGGGATTAAATCCAGGTCCCCCATGCCCTAGCTGTATAAACTGGGGAAGTTACTTAACTTCTCTAAGCCTCAGTTTCCACATCTGCCAAATGAGGACAATCTACCTCAGAGGGTTGTTCTGAGGATTATCAAGCCAGTAAAGCAATCATGCATGCAATAATGATTAGTACTAATATGCATGTTTTAGGCCTCTCCCTCCACAGATGTGGGCCTCCTGAGAACAGTGTCCATGTCTGATTATGTCTATACCTTTCCTTCCATCTCTCCTAGCACCTAGTATGGTGCCCTACACAGTGTTTTTCTCAAATTATGCAAAATAATATCCAAATTAAGAGTTAATGATAAATATTAACTTTAACTCTTTAGTATTTGTTGGTACCACATTCAAGTTCCATAGGATTCTTAAGGTTTACTACATTTGTTAAATTTCAATGTCTTACTTATCTCAGAAACCCCATATGCTCCAGATTTTCCCAGATGATACTGATACCTTATTAGGAAAACAAGAGCCACAGATTGGGAGACTTTATTCATAAAACATATAACAGACAAGAGACTTGTAGGTAAAATATGTAAACCATTCTTGGCTGGGCGCGGTGGCTCAGGTCTGTAATCCCAGCATTTTGGGAGGCTGAGGTGGGTGGATCACGAGGTCAGGAGTTCGAGACCAGCCTGACCAACATGGTGAAACTCTGTCTCTACTGGGTTTGGTGGCGGGTGCCTGTAATCCCAGCTACTCAGGGGGCTGAGGCAGGAGAATCGCTGGAACCTGGGAGGCAGAGGTTGCAGTGAGCTGAGATTGTCCCACTGCACTCCAGCCTGGGCAACAGAGCGAGACTCCGTCTCAAAAAAAAATTTTTTTTTAACTCAATAAGACAATCCAATTAAAAAATGGCAAGAAATTTTAACAGACACTTCCCAAAAGATATAAAATGGCCAATAAACATGTGAAGAGGTGCTCTTCATGGGAGCATGTAAATTTCATGTAAGACATGAAGATTTCACTTCTTCACAACTATCAGAATGGCTAAAATTAAAGACTGACCGTTCTAAGTGTTGATGAGGATGCTGAGCAGCCAGAACTCTAATACACTGATGGTAGGAATGCAACATGATACCAATCATTCCATTCCTAAGTATTTACCCAAGAAAAACAAAACCATATACACACACAAAGACTTGTACACAAATGTTCATAACAGCTTTATCTGTAATAACCCAAATAAAGCTAGAAACAATCCAAACGTCCATCAACAGGTAAATGGATAAATGAATTACAGTCTATCCATGTAATGGTCTACTACTCAGCAATGAAGAATATGCTGTTGATACATACGAGAACATGGATGAATGTCAAAAATCATCATGCTGAGCAAAAAAAAAAAGCCAGACGAAAAGAAACACATACTATATGATTCCTTCAATACAGATTTCTAGAAAATGTAAACTCACCCAGAAAGACAGAAAGCAGGTATGTGGTTATTAGGAGACGCAGAGAGGAATAGGTTACAAAGGGGCACAAAGAACCTTTTGGAGGTGATAGAAAAGTTCATTCTCTTGCTGTGACGACGGCTTCAAAGGTTTACACATATGTTAAAATTGATCAAGTTGCACACTTTTAAAATGTGCAGTTTATTGTAATTCAAATATACTTTAATTAAGCTTCATGGGAAAAAAAAGTACCAATAATTAAAAAGAAAAAAACTTTAAACAAACAAGCAGGCAGTCCACTGGCAAAGTAAGCAAAGCCTCAAGTTGGTCTGAAAGCTGCTACTGGAAGTGCGGTGCCAGCGTAAAGAGTGGCAGGAAGGCCAAGAAGCAGGAAGCTAGGCAGACAGGCCTCAAGTCGCACTGGGGAGTGCTCTAAATGTGGCTTGGAGATGACTGGCTTTTTGAGGTTGCCTTCGTGGCAAAACTAATTTATTCAGTGCCCAAGTCCTGGCAGTCCAATACTTAGAGCCCGAGACAGATGTCAGGTTGCATTCCTGTGGCTTTTTTTCTTTTCCTGTGTTCACTGTGAAAGTGATTCCTGGATGCCTGTGAAGCTTTCACCCAAAAGCAGGCTTGTAATAGTGAAATTTCAGGCACAGCCAGAGGCCTAAAGACACAGATCCTTGGGGGATAGGAGCAGCCGAGCTTTAAAATGGCTCTAGGCAGGAGCTCTGTGCAGGATGTGCAGACTGAGTAAGGCACAACACAGGGGCACCCTAACCCCTGGAGCAGTACAGGGAGGATACCCCTCACCCCAGAGCCCCTGGGAGGCAGAATTCCCTGCTCCAGTCCTACAGGAAGTAAGAGGCCTTCCCAGTGCTCCCTTCATCAGATGTTATTTTAAGAGAAGAGCTAAAAAAAATGAAACGTCAGTGGAGGCACGTACCCCGATTCTAGCCCTATTCTGTTATAATGTTACCTTGCAGTGGGTCTATCTAGAAGTCCCAGTGTCCTCACTTGCCCATCTGTTGAATGGGAGGATAATCCCTACCTATTTCATTTTTCTCACTTGTGAAGGGCAAAAGTGCACATAACCCTGAGAATCCTAGAACAGAGTGGTCAAACTGGCAGGTCACAACCAAGACCCTTGCAGGCACAGATGGCTTTATTTGGCCTGATGATATTTAAAACTCAGGAGCGTCCATATTTTTAAAAATCCACAAGTCTTGATCTAGCCTTGCTGGACCCACATTCCCGAGCAATTGGCTGGAGCTGAGTAATGAGCCCCACCTGACTCATTCAGGTCACTGGCTTGACCCTGTGGGCATTTGGGTTTGCCCCACAGTCTGTCAGAAAGGTATCTGGACTTCTTCTACTCCAGACCGCCCCTCACCCAGGACATTCTGTGATAGCCCTATCAGATGGCTCCAGCTTTGAACATTTCTTTTGCTATGGGAACTTATTGCCTTTTAAAGATGCTTATTTGCAGGATTCCATTTGCTGGGAAGTTCTTCCTCATATTCCAGTGGAAGGTCTTTCCTGGTAAATGCCAACCTCAGGTCCAGGTCTACTTTCCTTGTAAGCCTCCCCACCTCTATTTCAGCACTTCAGGCATTTACAGCCACTGAGTTCCTCCACAGAAACCCAAACGCCCTGTTTCTTCAGCCCTTCCCTTGAGTCACAATTTCCTGATCCCTTGGTGTCCCAGCGCTTTCCTTTGAACATGCTCCACTTTATCTGTATCAAATGTAGGTTCTTCCTTCCCATTTCTGTCCCAGAGAGCAGGTTGAATTAATTAGTAACTCATGTTCCTCCATGGAGGCTCTCTGGCGGGCTTCAAAGGGAGGCAGTGTCACTGAGTACTATAAGCAACAGTAAATATGTTGTCAGTTTTAGTCTCAACATCCCAGATGATAAAAATAGATGTCATGGCATCAGACAGGATAATTCATCTTCTCTAAAACTCATTTCCAAAACAAAAATGAAGCATCAGGGATTCCCATGTTTAAAAAATTATGTATGTCTTGGAGTGTAAGTAATTGTTAAAAAATAAGTAGTCCATACTCTGAGGCTAAGAACTTTTTATGGAAAGGAAATAAACAATATGTGAAGATTCACCAGATCAGATCTGTTTAGGACAAAGGTTAAAACAAAGACAAAAAGTTTCTCTCCTATGCCTCCCATGGTTTTCTCGAAAGTCTACTTTGTGGGAGTGGGAAAAGCATTGGGTGTTCATGTCATCTCACAAATGAAATCTCTCCCTCTCTCTGAAATCTCTGTCTCTCTGTCAAATCTCTCTCTCTGTGTGTGTGTGTGTGTGCGTGTGTGTGTGTGTGAGAGAGAGAGAGAGAGCTTGAGATCTTACAGATGTCACTATCTGTCTCTGGATCAGTTACCTGTTTTGTAAAATGCATTATAATCATCTGGGTGTGCACTCTGTTAAACATGCAGATTCCCGGGGCCACCCATTGAAATTCTGAATCTGGATTGCTGAAGTGGGACCAGGAAGCCGTTGGTTGGCAAGTGCCCAGGTGATTCTGATAGCCACGGGTTTCTGAGTCTGGTGGTAACAGCCCATGTCCATTCCTCCATCCATTATTTGGCATGCATTGTGTGGCAGGAGGTGTGCTAGGTGCTGGGGGATAGAACAGTAACAGGTCACATGGGCACAGCCTGAAAGGAGCTCATGCATCTGTAGGGTAGGTGAGGGGAGGCCGCCAAGGACATTGATGACTGTCCTGGGATACGGCTAGGACCAAGACATCCATAAGCACAGGACACCCCAGGAACCCACTTGGGCTGAGGAAGGCAGGGTGGTCAGGGAAGGCTTGCTGAGGGAGGTAATGTCTCAGCAGACACCTAAAGCATGTGGAGGACCTGGCCAGGAAGGCCAAGACTGGCAGCACATCAAGGCCTGGGGACCCAGGTAGAGCATGTGTCTGGGGAGTAGATGGGCTACATTGGTAGCCAAAGGTGAGCAGGAGGGAGAGCCAGGGAGTATGGCTAGAGATGCGGTCAGGATCCGGAGCAGCAGGGCCTGAGCAGCCACAACAAGAACCTGGATTTTATCCTAAAGGCTAGGGGAGCCAGGGAAGGGCTCTGGGCAGGGTAGGGACATGACCAGATGTGTTTTTGGAAAGGTCACTCTGGTTGCAGTTTGCAGGATACACTGCAGGGAAAAGAAAGGACACAGGAAAACAGAAGAAGAGGCTTCAATAAACAAAGACTTAATACTAGAGGTGACCTGTATGGTGAATGGCTTTGACTCTCGAAGAAAGCCAAGGCCATGTCTTCTTATCCCAGGTCCCACAAGTGTGATTACCTTTTCCTTGCTAGAGAAACTTGGGGGTTACAGAATAGGAACTTCTTTCTATGTATACTCTGTCCCCCCAGTTCTGTCTGGGCTGCTTGTTTCTCAGACTCAGAAAGGAAAATGGGACCTGCCAGTTGGTTTTAAGGTATTAAGTAACAAAAAGCAAGAAGGTTCTAGAAATTACCCTTTGGTAATATAAATACTACCTTAATAATAACTTACTTGGGGTTAGCACTCCACAGTTTACAGCACTTTGATCGCCATACCTTTTAAGACTCCCATTATGCCTGTGAAATAAATATTCCCATTCTAGAGAGGAGGAAACCAAGCCCTGAGGGCTTGAGCAACTAGTGCAAGGTCACAGAGAGAGCTGGAAACAGCACAGAGGCTGGAATTCATTCCACGGCTCTTTATTACTATTGATCCCTGAGCCCACGGGACTATAATTAATTAAAACGTCTTTCCTCAGCACTGGAGACAGCGAACTAGAGAATTCAATGAGAATGATCTGCCCAGTGTGGAAGTGTTTCATCTTGAAGTCCTGGGAGGGCTTTTAAAATGAGAGAGGGACCTATGAGGTAGGGAGGGAGGAGATGCTGCAGGCTTGTTAGAGAATGTCAACTGTGCCTGAAAATGCCCACTCCACGAAGGCAGAGGCTGTGTATCCGAGCCCTTCTCTGCTCTTGGGAGGTGGGAATAATCCTGGTCTCAGTGGAACAGGAGTGCCCAGGCTGGGGTGCGGAAGCAAGTTGGCAGGAGAAGGAAGAAATCACATGGAATGCTTCCCTCTCTTCTGTCCCTATCCCAACATTTTTATCCAGGCCCAATCAGGAAGTTAAACTGTACAATTTATTTGTAGAAAGTAAAACAGTTTCCAAACACCACTGTTACCAAAAAATTAATAGCTATTTTTGAGCTCTTACAATGTGCAAGGCACAAGCCCTCTCTATACCATCTCCCAATTACTCTTTAGCGTAAGTCTAAGCATCGTCCTTAAGGTCCACATGGCTGTAACAAATGACAAACCAAGATTCAACCCAGGCCTTTCTGACTGCAGGGACTGAGCTGCCCTGCTTGAGAGGGCAGGGGCCCCTCACCACACTTGTTTTAGTGACAGGAGTGTGGAGGGGAAGAGGGATGCATCTGACTCTGTGGATGTGGGAACTTTCGTTGATTTTAATTCATTTGGGAGGCAAGCTGGAACTCTCCATTTTTTCCACCACCTGCTTTCTTGGGATGAGAAAGGAGGGAACAGATATACCAGCAGACAGGGACACAGTACTGAAGAGTGAAAGAGCTCAAATAACAGTTCCACAGAGAAGAGGCAGCAGAACCTCCAATTCCCACAGCACTCAAGCGCCCCCAATCACCTTTCCACTGTCTCTCTTGCCCCTCGCTGTGAGGCAGGAAGGGAGACGTAAAATTCCCATTTTCCACAAGTGAAGCGTGATCTGCTAGGGGTCACAGAACACACGGATCTTGGAGCTCCATGGGCATCTCTCAGAGGGCAGACAAGGCTTTAGGCAGAAGCCACTATAGTGTACAAAAATTGGGAAGGGTGGGAGTAGAGTCAGAGAGGTCTAGCCAGACAGATGGAGAGGGTGGAAAACAGATCTAGTGAAAGGAGGAGGAAGTGGGGGCTGCCTGACCTCAGAGGTAGAGGGATGATCTAATTTATCATCCTAGGCTTTCAGTAGCTGCTGGAGTGATTTTTATTGGCAAATTGCCCAAGAAACCTTTAAGCACACAGGAAACAACTGAACACGAGGTAAAAGGTAACAACGATCTTATAATTAAAGCAGGACTTCCTGGGGTTGGGCAGAGGGAAGAATTTCTCACTCTGGAGGACAGGAGAGGAGAATTTTTTTTTTTCGTAAGTTGGATACAATCTATAAGAGAAAAATCTGCAAGGGTCTACTCACAAGTAAAAAGCAATTGCTGAGACGTAACGTGAAAATATAAATGTTGTTTCCAGTAGGTAGGCCTTCTTGCGCAAATACCATCTTGTTACACAGTCCACCTGGAACACAACTTAATGAATAAACAATGATGGACTCGAAGAAGTTCCCAAACAACTGAGGAATGCCAGTTCCATGTTCTCTGAAAAGCTGGTAGGTTTTCAATGAGTGAAGTCTTTCAATTGGTAAGAACTAGAGGTACATTTTATGATTATAAATTTCTAATTTTCAAATTAATAACATTTATTTACTATAAAGTTAACCAATGAGGACAATGAGGCTGTTCTGATCAACACAAATAATTTGAGCTCAGGAATTGGAGACAACAGCTTGCAGCTTACATCTGCCTAAAAGTACAGTTTTCTGCTTGGTTTTAGTTGCCCAGTGCTAAAAAAAATCTTTTTAATTTAATGGAGAGTAGATGCATTTGATGAATAAGTAGATACATTTTTTTTAAAAAACACAGCCTGCCCTATAATCTCAGGATTATCTTCAATTAAACAGATGCTGAAAGAATAAGCTGGTGACCTTCAACATGTAAAAATGCAGTATATAACACGTGAGTATTTTTTAAAAATAATATTATTACAACCTTAAAAAGAGCTAACAGAATTTGAAACAATGTAAACACTGAAGCACCCACATGGACTTCCAGAGACACTTTGTAAAGTGCCGGCTGCAATAATCTCCCAGATCCTCCCGACCCTGGTCTCTGCCTCCACCCTCACCATGACATCTCGAACAGAAAACAGTGAAAATGTCAGTGGCAGAAGCTGGCATGAAACAAACAGGTTTCCCCTCCACTTCAGAGGGGAAAGAGAGGAGAGAAGAAGAGAAGATAACAATTACTGCCACAAACTACCTTTTTAGATAAATCTTTATACACCTAAAGCTAGATAAACCACCAGCTAAAAAAGAGAAATGTATGCAGACGTTCAGAGCAAAGAGGGCCCTGCCACGTCCTCCTCCTGCCCTAGGGCTGAAGCTTTAGCCCTAATAACACAGATCTACTACAGAGAACACCAGATCCCTTGAACAAGCAATTCAAACACTTTGGAGACTGGCTAACATACCTGCAGCAGTGATGCATTCAGACGGCAGAGCTGCACAATGCATGCCGCGTGGCACGTTTATTCATTTTTAACCATGACAGTATTCTTTTGCTGTCTATCTTCAGGAGAAGTAAAATCACCATTATATCTTAGATCTAGAAGAACTAAAAGGCCGGGATGATTAGGAAAAAGAAGAAAAGACAGGTGGTGACCTCCACATCCCTGGAGCTATTCAAGCTAATACCTAGATAACACCTTTGAAGGCAACTATAGAGAAGACTCCTCTCCAGGGTGAGATGTCGTACTGAATGATTCTTAAGGTTCCCTTCCAACTCACACTCTGTTTCTAAAAATAAAACCAACTCTTTTAAAATTAATTTTTAAAAATCACACAAGTTATACATATATGCAATCATATCTCAGTACCAACAACAGCATAATGGAATTTACAAAGCATTTTTCTCATGTGTATTTTCTCAGTTAATCATTGCCACAGCCCTGCAACATAGCTATTACTGTTATTATCCCCATTTCAGAAGTGGGGCAGGGGCTCTGAGTTTAAGTAATTGCTCTGAGGTTAGGCAGTTGGAGAGTAGAAATTGCTGACAGCTCTAGGTTTCCCTCTGACATTTTTCCTCCTCCTCTTCCCTTATCTTCTCACCTTTTTGTCTTCTGAAAAGTACAGTTTCATAATGAGAAAATGGAGGAGAGAAACAGAATGAGCCTCCTGTATAGGTAGCTGACTGATTCCCCTCCTGTCACTTTGTATCACAAGATGATTCAGGGAAGACTTACTCATAACCTCGGTGTGTAATGAATATACTGAGTTGTGCAATAATTTTTTTTAAATAAATGGTTCATGCATATCTGAACCAATTTTGAAAAGAAAAAAATGAGTCCCTTTTTTAAGTTTAAAAAAGGAAGCATTTTAGTCTAAAGTGAGGAAATGAAAGGGAGGAGGTTTTGGGTTTTTTTTTTTTCCTTTTTCCAAAATAGGCTCTATCATTCCCACCGGTGATGAGTGCTCGCTGCTTCTGAGATCACAATGAAACATGAGGCTGAATTCCATAATGAACTGGCACAGAAGACAAATGCCAATTCATTGAAGATGGAAAAAAGATTAATTCTAAAAGATAAGTCCCCCAGGTTGGTTATCAGGTTTGAATTTTCAACAGGAAAACCACCTGCTTTTTTATTTTGGAGGCTGATTTTTTTGTGCTTGAGTTTTGGAGGCTGTTTTGGTCCTCAGAATTCAGATCAAAACCGATTTTTCTCAAAAATGTTTTAGCAAAGATGTGGGTGGAAGTGGTTAGGGAGGAGTGATTCCCATCAAAAAGCCTTTCAGCATTCCAATTGCTTGAAGAAGCCACATTTCTCAAATGACTGGGAGGAAGTGAAGAATCCTGAAACCCTGCACTAGAGTTGAACAGTTTCTGTAACATACCCGCTCAATCTTCTGTCTGATGGAGAACTCTGGAGGGGAGAAGTTACTACGTCCTTCTTGCAAAAGAGGCCCTTGGGGCCCAGAAAGATTTAGTAATTGGCTCCAGCATACACAGTACAGGCTGGGCACATGGTTCATGCCTGCAATTTTAACACTTTGGGAGACCAGGGCAGGAGGATCACTTGAAGCTAAGAGTCTTAAGACTAGCCTGGGCAACATAGTGAGACTGCCTGTCTGTACAAAAAGTATAAAAACTAGCCAGCATGGTGGCACCTACCTGTAGTCCCAGCTACTGGGGATGTTGTAGCAGGAAGATCACTTGAGCCTAAGAGTTTAGGGTGCAATGAGCTATGATCACACCACTGCTCTTCAGCCTGGGCCACATAGTAAGGAAAAAAAAAAACAACACACAGCATAGACTTGTATCCTGACTGACTGATATCCTGTGATATCCTGATTTATATCCAAGCCAGTGTCCCTTGCCCCTCAAGATGTAAAGCACTTCAAAGAAGGATGTCAACTTGAGTTCAGCTTCCTGATACCCAGCTTAGTCACTATCTGTGCCTATACAGAGAGGAGAATTGCCAGGCATCCCTCAAAGCATTGATATCTTCATGGACATAAAACAGAAACTGGGAATGGCCAGAATCTGTCATTTAAGACATGGGGGAATGTTCAGCCTGGAGAAGCTGTTTTTCTTTTCGAATGCTTAATCCCTACAGATGAAGAGTGGTAGCTGTAGTTACCACTTGCTTCTCTCATCTCAACCCTTTACAACAAACTAATACAAAGAACTCGAGGAGGGCATAGCTATGTTTGACTGTAAGCTGATAATAATAGCAACAGCACCTGATGCTCATCACATGCCAGGCACTGTGCTGAGAACATTAGTTTTATAGATTAGGAAACTGAGGCATGGAGTGGTTAAAGCCACCTTCTCAAAGCTGTAAAGTAGAAGTGTTGAAATTTAAACCTACAGATCTGACTCTGGAGCCTGTGATCCTAACCACTCTGCCACTTGCAAGCTGTGTCACTGTGCTTAAATTACTTAATTTTTCTTTCTTTTTTTTTTTTCTTTTTTTTGAGATGGAGTCTCACTCTGTCACCCAGGCTGGAGTGCAGTGGTGCCGTCTCGGCTCACTGCAACCTTCGCCTCCCAGGTTCTTGCAATTCTCCTGCCTCAGCCTCCTGAGTAGCTGGGACTACAGGTGCATGCCACCATGCCCAGCTAATTTTTTGTATTTTAGTAAAGATGGGGTTTCACTGTGTTGCCCAGGCTGGTCTTGAACTCCTGAGCTCAGGCAATCCACCCGCCTCAGCCTCCCAAAGTGCTGGGATTACAGGCGTGAGCCACCGCGCCTGGCTACATTACTTAATTTTTCTAAGCCTTATGTTTGTAATCTGTGAATTAATCTCTGTTGTTAAGACAAAAAGAGAAATCAGATGAAAATGTGAAATAGGGATGACAGCAACTCCAGAAGGTAGTTCAAAGCACCAAATGCAATAACATAAGTGAAGTATTAATACTTAACATCAGTATGGTCCCACTGCACAATTCCAAGGATGTTATTTATACACAAAGATGTGCTACAAGGCAATCCTGCCTGGCGTAATGCCTGTCATGGTAGAAATGTTCAAATGCTACCATTATTATTCATTACCATTGTATGACAATGTCAATAATCAGGGTTAAAAACCAAGGGGAAAGCTGCTCATCCATGAAGGCAGTGTCGGCTCCTTCCAAGAGCTCTCCTTTGCTACAATCTATTCTGATTTCTGCTTCCTCAGAACCCTGTCAAGCCATCTCCCATGGGACATCTTGGTTCTTATGAGCAATTTCGCAGCATGTCTTACTTCCTAAACAGATGATATAAACTTCTGGAGAGCAGACACTGGCCCATGCCTTGGAAAAGCAAAAGGCTTTCAGGAACTATGGTGACTTCCTTTTTTCTTTTTTTTAAATATATTTTATTGCTTTTTAGGTTTTGGGGTACATGTGAAGAACATGCAGGACTGTTGCACAGGTACATACATAGCAATGTGATTTGCTGCCTTCCTCCCCATCACCTATATCTGGCATTTCTCCCCATGTTATCCCTCCCCAACTCCCCACCCACCGCTGTCCCTCCCCTATTTCCCCGCCACAGACCTATGGTGACTTTCATTTGTCCACAACTTCTTCCACATTCCTCCCTCCGAGAAGTGGAGTTGAATTCTTTTTTGGCACATAGGCTGAATTTCATGACTCACTTCTAATAGGACAAAATGTCTATGATGATAACTACTTTGGAGACTAGGTCCTATGAGGACTGTGGCTCCCTGCTTGCTCTCTCCTGCCCTCTCCCCCTTTCTCAGATGGTGTGCTCTCAGGAAAGTGAGCCGCCATGCTTCAGGGACACTAAGGCTTCCTTATGAAAGTCTTATGCTGATGAACTGCGGTCTCCTGCTGGCAGCCACCAGAGTGAGCCATCTTGGAAGTAGATTAACCAGCTCTGGTTGAGACTTCAGATGCCTGCAGTGCTGGCCAATATCTCGATAGCAACCCCATGAGAGACGCTCTATCAACACCACCTAGCTAAGCCCAAATTCCTGACCCACAGAAACTTTAAGACAACAAATGTTATTGTGTTACGTCATCATATTTTGAAATAATTTATTATGCAGCAACATAAAACCAAAACAGGAAATGCGTGCTGAGTTTAACAGCAAGCAGACAACAGGAAAGTCACAGTTTCAGGGCAGAAGGAGTAATCTGCATACTTGGATGAGATTTTACCTACTGTTAAGACAAAAGAAAAATCAGATGGAAGACCTGAGACAGACTGGCTTCATGCAGACTGTTGCTCAAAAATCACCAAGGGAAAAAGAGGGGGGAAAGTGTAGATGAAGGCTGACTGAACAGTTCAGTACTGCACTCCCTCCAGAGAGGCCATAGTGGAGGCTCCAGCTCCATCCCCTACTGTTCCCTCCCCAGCCCAGGGACACCCTCCAATTACATACCCCGCCTCCAAGTTCCCCAAAGGGACCAAGCCCTGTCCTGCCCTCTTGCCTTTGCATCGGAGGAGTCCTCCTCTCTAGCATCCCTTTCCTCATTTATTCATTTTTATTCATTGAGTTTTTTAAAACTTTTATTGTAAAATAATTTCAAAATCATAGGAAAGAAGCAAGAATGGTACACAGGATCCTGTACATCCTTCATCCACCCTGGCTGTTACCATTCTCCACACCTGTTTTATCACTCTCTCTCTCTCTCCCCTATCTACCGATATCTAAAATTTTTTTCTAAGCCATTTGTGAGAAAGTTGAAGACATGATAACCTTTATTTCTAAATTCTTCAGTGTGTATTTTCTAAGAATACAGACAACAAAATCAAGAAATTTCACACTGATACAATACTATTATCTAATCTACAGTTCATATTCAAATTTTGCCAGTTGTTCCAATAATGCCCCTTTTGTCTATTTTTTCTGGTTCAGGATCTAATCCAAGATGGTTTATTCCTTTTCTTCACTCATCAAATATGTCACATGCCAGGCATTGCGTAGAGCACTGGGAATAAAACAGTGGGGGAAAAAACAGATACAGCCACTGTCCTATAACACTTATGGTTTAAAAGAGACATGTTAATCAAATAATCACTTATTATAAGTCTGTATAATCAGAAACTAAGACACATGTTTTAATGCCTGAGTGGGCTGAGGGTTGGTGGAAGGGAGTCAGAAAGTTATCTTGGAGTTGGGATACCTGAGCTGCCATTAGAAGGGTGAGGCAGGATTAGCCAAGCAAACTGTGTGTATGTGTATGCATGTGTGTATGCATGTGTATGTGTGTGTGCATGTGTCTGTATGCATGTGTATGCATGTGTGTATGTGTGTGTGTATGTGTGTGTGTATGTATAGGTGCGCACATGCATGTGTGCTTGTGTGCACACGTGCATGTGTGTATGTGCAAGTACATGTGTATGTGCGTGCATGTGCTTGTGTGCATGGTGGGTAACTGGAAGAGTGATCCAGGTAGTGAGAGTGACATATGCCAAAGCTCTGTTGCAGAAGGACACATGGCTTGTTGGAGGTCAGCATGGTTGGAGGGCAGAGGTGGGTGAGGGCAGAGTGGGGGTGGAGTTTAGTTTTTATCCTGGAACAGGAAGCCACTTAGGGTTTCCCAGCGGCATAATTTACATTTCCAAATGATCACTCTGATTGTTGCATGGAGAAAGGTAATGAAAATAATGCAGGTCAACCATCCTTTAGCCTCAATTCCAAAGTCCAAACAGCCTTTTTAAATAACTTTTAAAAAGTAACTCATTTAGTGACAAAGCCTGACGTGAATAGACATGAGGCTATTTATAGTCTTTATTTATCCTCTTACTAAGGTGAATACATTTTTGCTACAGAAAAAAATTTGTTTGATTATGGGGAGCACTGTAGACCCCACTAGAGCTATTACATAATAATATATGCACTCTATTAACATTCCTAAATTAGAAAGACTCTTCTGCCAGCGTTAGAGGCTGACTGTTGTGTAGCCCCAAAACTCCTATGTTGAAGTCCTAACCCACAAGGCGGTGGTGTTACGAGATGGCTCCTTTCGGATGTAATTAGGTCATGAAGGTGCTGCCATCATGATGGGATTAGTGCCCTTGTAAGTAGAGACATGAGTGCTTGCTCTCTTTCTGCTCTCTGCCATGTGAAGTCACAGCAGGAAAGTCGCTGTCTATATACCAGGAAGAGGGCCCTCAGCAAGAACCTGACCATGGTGGTAACCTGATCTTGGGCTTCCAGCCTCCAGAACTGTGAGAAATAAATGTTTCTTGTTGTTCTGTTTGTTTGTTTGTTAGTTTTTTGAGATAAAGCTTTGCTCTTGTCGCCCAGGCTGGAGTGCAATGGCACAATCTCAGCTCACTGCAACCTCCACCTCCTAGATTTAAGCGATTCTCCTGCCTCAGCCTCCCAAGTAGCTGGGATTACAGGCATGCACCACCACGCTTGGCTTATTTTTCTTTTTGTATTTAGTAGAGACAGGGTTTCACCATGTTAGTCAGGCTGGTCTCGAACTTCTGACTTTAGGTGATCCACCCACCTTGGCCTCCCAAAGTGCTGGGATTACAGGCGTGCGTCACCATGTGTGGCCCAAATGTTTCTTAAGACACACAGTCCATGGTATTCAGTTGTAGCAGCCCAAACTCACTGAGACAGTTATCAATGTATTGCCTCTCAGCTCCAAACCCACCTTCACAGCCTGCTGTGCAAAAATGGTCTGGGTCCTTAAACATGTTTTCCTTGCCATCTAACATGATGTTAACAGTGGTTAATAGAAGATGCTGGAGAGACACTGCAGGAGGAAAGGCTTTTTTTACCCTGGTTCTGGTGTGTTCAGCAGGCAGGTAGCCTGGGTGGTGTCTCTGGCACTAGCCTCCTGAAGCATGCACAGCCTCTCCATGCCTAGCTCCTGCAGTACACGTAGCTTCT
Organism: Cacajao melanocephalus; assembly: GCA_963573385.1. Classification (NCBI taxonomy): domain Eukaryota; kingdom Metazoa; phylum Chordata; class Mammalia; order Primates; family Pitheciidae; genus Cacajao; species Cacajao melanocephalus. Next base: position 54,718 of record CAUYLG010038067.1, on the reverse strand, counting down.
CCATTGCCTGGCTCCTGCAGTGTGCAGCAACCACCAGCATCCAGTGACCAAGAGCTTTTCCCAACACCCATTCTCTTAGGTGGTTTTGCAGCAGAATGTCTTCTATGAGATACCTCACCATGTGTTTCTTCCTCCAGCACCCTAGCAGGCAGATTTCCTGTGAACTTTGCTGAAGTAGCACTATAGTGACTTCTCTACCACTCAGTAAGCATAGCTGTGCCCTCCCCAACAAAGACAGGATCTCAGCCTGTGGAGGCCTCTTCCTTGGGTGCTGTATCTCAACCCTAGGGGTAGGAGCTGCTCATCTATCTGCTATTCCTATATTCTTTAGAGCGCTTTTCACTTCTTACTAGCTAATTCTTCATTACTCTAATCTCCTGTAACAGTAAATAATTCTTTATATTAAACTTCCTGTGTTCAAATTACTGTGTGGTTTCTCTGTCCTGACTGAAACTTGACTAATAATTCTGAGTGCTAAAATGTGCCTAATACACAGGGTTTGGGCTAAGAGATTCCAGACCTGTAATCCTAAGAGTATCTATGTACTACTTTTTAAACGCCAGGCACTATTTTAACTGTTTAGTGTATTTGAATTCCTTTAATCCTGATAACTAACCTATGAAGTAGATAATATTATCAGGCCCATTATAAAATGTAAGAAATGAGAGAGAGAAAATAAAAGGTTAAGGAAATTTCTCGAAGGAACACAGCTAGTAAAGGGCAGAGCTGGGTGAGATTCATTCCTAGGCAAATCTGTGGCTTTATAAGCCTGGGGTGAGTGGGAGGAGCAGGTAGAAGTGACAGCCAGGAAGCCAGTGTGAAGGTTAGCGTGAATCCTTCACTGTGCTCTCAGGCCTGTGCTCACTCCACTTACGGCATGCATCCCACTGTCCTGGAATTATCTAATGGACCAGCTGGTTCTCAAGGGCAGAGACCATGTCCTTTCCTCCTAGAATGTCAAGTGCTTAGCAGAGAACCAGCCTGGGGCTGAGCTGGGGCATGTGCAATATTCAGTCAAAAACTGCTGGATAAATGACACACCGAATGAAGAACTACAGACCTAAATGCCAGCTACACGGCAGGCTGAGCCTTCCAGGTCAGGTCCTGTGCCTGGAGTGCCCTGGCCCCTTGAGAGCTGTCCTGGCAGTACCTCTGCCTTACCTGGTCTGGTTGCAAACATCTGACAGTGGTTGACAACATCTGACAGTGGTTGACAACATGGCCTCCCGGTCTCTTTCAACTATTGAACTCCAGGACCCATCCGAAAGCAATTCTGGTCACCCAATTTCTCTGCCCAACACCCTTCATGCTCCTGGGAACTGGAGGATGGAGTCTAGCTCATGACCTAGCCCTACCTGTGTTTTAGCCTCTCCCAGCCCCACTCCTGGCTTTACTTTTAGGGGCCAGCAATATTGAACTTAGGAGACCCTGCACACTCTATGCTATTTTCCCCACTCTGGACTTTTGATTGCACTATCCCCTCTACCTGGAATCCTTTCACTACCTACCCTATGCCCAGCCATCCCTGTCTGGCTAAACCATTCCACTCCCCTTGAAAGACTTAGGTCAGGATTCCCTCCTTCAGGGAGCCTTTTCTGCTCAGCCACCCTGCCCCTCTGGGTTCATTGGCTCTCCTATATGCTCACATAGAACCCTGTACCTGTAGCTACCAAGAAAGATCTAACTGTACTCTGACTTGACCTGTTTAGTGTGTGGAGCCCAGAGACGTGGCTAAAGCCTAGGACTCTGCAGGCCAGTCACAGCCCCACCAGTGACCGGCTGTGTGACCTTGGGTGAAACATGTCATCTCCCTTAGTGCCTTCATCTACAAAATGGGGATAATTATAGTAAGGATGTTATTGGGTTGCTGTGAGGATCAAAGATGATAATGTATGCAAAGTGCTTAGCACTGTTCCTGGCAAAGACAGTCTGCAACAATAGTAACACATTCCTTAAGCTCAAAGGCTGCACCTTACATGTCTTGGTGGCCTCAGAACCTAGCACAGCATCTGGATCACAGGAAGGCATAGTGGACGAATGAACGGATTCATTCTCTCTCCACCCCAATAGCCTCCAAACTGGTCTCCCTACCTCCTGTGGCTCCTGCGTTGCCATAGTTACTTTTCTGAGGCCTACCCCTGATCAAGTCATCCTCTGCTCAAAAACTACCCATGGCTTCCTTGCCTCCCTGGCCTACCCATCGGGACCCTGTGACCCAGCCCATACCCACTTTTCCACCTGCTCTCTAACAGACACGTAAAGTTTCAGTGACTCTGTCTTACTTACTGTCCTGGAAACAGGCTCCCCACTTCCTGCTGTCTGAGAGGCCCCAACCCTACCATGTACACTTTGCTAAAGTTTTAATCTTCTTCAGGACCACCTTTAAAATCACTACCTTTCAGAAGTCCTTCCTGACCTCAGGTGCTCTCTTCCTCTGGGCTTCCCACAGCACTGGCTGATCTCCTCTTGCAACACTCATCAAGCTCTGCCTGACACACTGCATCCCTGTGAACTTGTCAGCATCCCTTTTTAGACTAGGAGCTGTCTCAAGGCAGCAGCTGTTTTTTGTATCTATCACACAGTAATCCCCCAAATCAATTTAGTGGGGACCCAGTACAAAAATAAATTGTTGAGCTCAGAACAAAAGGATAACACAGTTAAGTGAAAGGCAGTATATACCACGTATTTATTCACTAGGATTCAAGGCTAATGGCTGAGATTTTTTTAAAGAGGTTGATCTCTTAATAAGCAGAGTGGCTTTAGTTAAAGAACATATATGTGCAGTGTAATATGCTAATCCTCCATAGAAAGAGGGGATCTTTTCCATGAATTAAAAAGAAATGTAAGTAGCTGGAAGAGATTAAGGCAATTATCCCTGCCTTTGCAAAGGTGTTTTATCTATCTCCTGGAAAATATAACATACAGACACACTCATACACACACAACACAATCTGATGAGAAAATGGAAACTGGTCCATGTATTAGTTCCCTAGGGCCCCCATAACAAAGTACCATAAAGTAGGTGACTTCAAACAACATAAATTTATTATGTCACAGTTCTGGAGGCTTGAAATTCAAAATCAAGGTGTTGGCAAGGGCTATCCTGCCTCCAGATCCTCTAGGGGAGATGCTTCCTTCCTCCCCTTCCAGCTTCTGGTAGCCCCAGGTATACCTTGGCTTAAGGCAACATCACTCTAGTCTCTGCCTCCAGCTTCTCACAGCCATCTTCCCTCTCTTTGTCTCTGTGTCTCTTCTCTTCTTATATCAGTCAGTCACAGAGGATTAAGGCCCACCCTACTCTGGCATGACATCATCTTGGTAAGTTACATTTGAAACAACCATATTTCCAAATTAGGTCATATTCTGAGGTACCGTGAGTAAGGACTTTGCCATACCTTTTTGAGAGATACAATTCAACCCTCGAGCCAATTTACCCACTTACCGGGAGCTGCAGTCCTTGGGAAAGCCTGGGGCATGGGCCAGCAGCCCGCTTCCTTAAGACACTCCCTATAGACTGTAGGGACGCTCCTCACAAAAGACGTAAGCAGGGGTCCACCATTATATTTTCCTCCTAACAACCAGGGGGAAAATATAATTCCAGACAAGCCACTTGATTCATATTCTAAAGACTGTCTGGAGGGAGAGAACTAAACGGGTCCTCATCCAGAGATACTACCAATGAAGCCATGTGGACTCAGGACAGGGACTGCTTCTGACGAAAAGGTCTCAGAGGAAGTGTCCTTTGACTGTTGTCCTAGGGAGCTAACACTTTGAGGCCTTCTGATCTTAACAGGGGAGAAAGAAGTCTGTTTCTTCCCACACTATGAGAACACAGCCCCTTAGCGTGAAAGTGTGCAATTTCCCACAATACCAAGAACAGACCAGCATCCAAACGAAACACGGAGTAGTGGTGAGAAGAAACGTGGAACAGAGTCCTATCTGTAGGATATCTGGGAACACAGGCATGCATTCATTCATTCAACACTCATTGAGAACCTGCCACGTGCCAGCACTATAAGGTACAGTGGTAAACAAGACACACAACGTCCCTACCCTCATGGTGGTTACTATCCACTAACAGAGAAATAAACAAGTAAATAAATAAGCAAGGTGACTCCAGACAGCACTAAGTTGCTGTGTGAACATTTCACAGTCGAATAAGTCACAGAGTAGATAGGAAAGAGGTACTTCAGATGGTATGTTCACGGAAGGCCTCTCTGAGGAGGTGACTTTGGAGCCAAGACCTAAAAGATGAGGAGGAACTAGTCACGCAATGATCTTTGGGAAGAGTATTCCAGGCAGGACCCCATGCAAAGGTCCTGAAGAAGGACCACGCTGGGTGTGTAAGAAGGGTAATGTGGCTGCAGTGTGATGGCTGAGAGGAGGGGACACGGTGAGCCTGGAGGGTAAGCGGGGCCAGATGAGACAGGGGTTCGTGCTGTGTTTCAGTGCAGCAGTGGAAACCAGTAAGAGTTTTAGGAAAGAGGCAGACACCTCTGATTTACCCTTGCAGATGTGCACTTGGGCTGTGCATAAAGAATGGACTATGATTTCAGGGTGGAGGTGGGAGAAGAGCCAAGGAGGCCATGGCAGGAATCCAGGTGAGATGTGATGGGCTGGTGGGAAGCTGGAAGAAAATAGGTGGATTTGGAATCCGTTTCAGAGATGTAGTCAGATCCAGCAGAAAATTCAGGCCTCACTGAGTGTCAAAAGCTGGAGGGATCCTTAGAACTCATCCTCCCAATTAACACAGCTTGCATAGGAGAGAACAGAGGCACTGCTGAGTCACCAACCCAACTAGGGTCACAAAGCAACTCAAAGCGGCTCCCACCTGAGAAGTCAGGCTCCTGCCCAAAAACCCAGGGCTCTTTCACCATGAAAAGACTAGAACAGGGTCAGCAAACCATGGCCTGGCAATCTAGCTTGCTGCCTGCTTTTGCAAATAAAGTTTTATTGGGACACAGCACTCCCACTGGTTTATGCAGTGTCTGTGGCCACTCTCATGCTACAAAGACAGATTGCATAGTTGTGGCAGAGACTATATGGCCTATAAAAACCTAGAATATTCTCTGGACTAAAAGATCACATAAAACACAGTGGCCAAGTTTGGAAATGGAACTTTTTGAAAAAGGAAGAAGCCTAGGCTCACAAGAGAGAGCTCTGAGATCTTTTCTTCCCCGCTGGAGCCTCTCCCAAGGGGGTGTCCTGCTGGGAAGGCTCCTTCAACATTACATTCCTCTGCCTAGGGAAATGGCAGTACAAGGCACTATAACAGTCATGCCACCACAGTTGTGCAAATTAAGTTCTGTAGGCATTTTCCAAGAGACAGATTAATTCTAACTGGAAAGATCAGGGAAGGCTTTCTGGGAAGGGAAAGATTTGAGAGGTGCCTGAAAGGATGGGTAAAGGGCACTCAAGAAATTCTTAGGTCACCCCTGAGCCACAGCACACTACCTAGGACTCTGCTGAGCTAAAGAGAGTGAGTTCCCTATCACTGGGGGTGTTCAAGCCAAAGATGGTAACCATTTGGCAGGGATAAGGTTGAGGGAGACTGAATGTAATAAGATACAATTCCTTGAAACTGCAGATTCCACCGTGGTAGGCTTACGGCTCCTTGAATGTCATTTCTCATCATATTTGCTAAGAGAGGGACACACATCATACAGACTATGGGGGTTGTTGGGGGAGGTGGAAGGAGAGACAGAGAAACACACACAGAGAGAGGAGAGCGTTGAGAATGAGAATAGGAGATGGGTGAAAGAGTCATACTCACAGCCAAAGTCAGAGAGAGCCCATACAAGCTACAGAGGGAGGAAACCCATACCCGGGCTTTCTCCCACCTAATTGCTACAGAGAACAAAAGAAAGCAAAAGCCTGACAATTAGAGTTAAAACTAATCAAATGTCCCTTTAATACCTCTGGCTTGGCACTTGGCAGCCTTCTTAATGTGCCCCATTGTTCCCTGGCAGGGCTTTGGAGGCGGGAGCCCTCAGCTGCCTCTCTTGCTGCCAGGGGAGAGTGCAGAGCAGCAGGCAAGTGGAGTCCAGGCTGCTAAAGGGAGAAAGGCACACCCCAGGCTGACTCTGCTGGGAGACCCCACCCCCACAAGCAGAGGGGCCGCACCCTAGTGAGAAAGACAGCTCACACCACACCAGTGTCTGACAACTGCCCCGAGGGAGGGATGGCAGGAAGAGTTATGGCTGGGAAAAGTGACTCTGCTCCCGTGCCAAGAAGGCATTATTCCTACTTACAGGTGAGGAAACGGAGGCCAAAAGACTTGCCCAGAGGAGTCAATGAAACATGGTAGCTGGGAGCACAAGTTGGACAGTCAGAAATCTGAGTTTGAGTGTCATCACTTGTTTCTTTTACAGGCCTGGGAAGTGACTTAAGTTTCCTAAGTTTCCTAAGCCTCAGTTTTCCCATCCGTAAAATGACAATAGTAAGAGCACTCACCCCCTAGGACTACAGCACTGATGAACTGAGATGGGCACAGCGCACAGCATGCAGTAAGAGCTCAGTAAACTAACGATCATTGTTGTTTCTGCGTGGAGTCAGTGCTCAAGGACAAAGCTAACTCCTGGTGGCCACACTGAGCTGTGCCCTACACCCCATGCCCTACTGCCACACCAGGAGCCACCTGGAGTCTCCAAGGGAAGATTCTTGAAATGGCAGGCAGAGGTGCCCCTACTCCTGCCCTGGCAATGAACCCTATTCTCAAAGACATGAGTGGCTGTGTTCAGCTGCCTCTCAGGGGGCCGAAGCTGTTCTCATCCAGGCTCTCTCTTTTCCAGAAACCTCCTGGGTGCCTGTGAGGTCCCCTCAGACCAGGAAGTGTACCATGTACCATTTCTGCTGGGAAAGCTATCTTCACTCTATTTAACGATCCTAACACTCCCCCAATATTAGGAAGGTACATTCTGGGGTTTCCTGACAGGCCAGGAAGCACGGGCAGAAAACAAGGTGAACTCTGTACCTACATCATTTCTTTTTTTTTTTTTTTTTTTGATGAAGTCTTGCTCTGTCACCCAGACTGGAGTGTAGTGGTGCGATCTCAGCTCACTGCAACCTCCACCTCCCAGGCTCCCAGGCTCTGGTGATCCTCCTGCCTCAGCCTCTCGAGTAGCTGGGATGACAGGCCTGCACCACTATGCCCGGCTAATTTGTGTATTGTTAGTAGAGATGAGGTTTCACCACGTTGGCCAGGCTGGTCTCGAACTCCTGACCTCAGGTGATCCACTGGCCTCGGCCTCCCACAGTGCTGGGATTACAGGCATGAGCCACCACGCCCAGCCTGTACCTACGTTATTTTTAACGAATCTAGGGCAGCCCCTGACATGGCTGGAGAAATAAAAAACAACTTTATTCGACAGGGTAGACCTGAAATTCAGATACCTAAAGACAGAGAGAAGCAAGGCAAATGGTTTCTTGAGCTGAGATAGAGCGGGAATCATCTAAATGCAAACATAAGTGAGTCTGTCAGAGCCTAAGGTTTATATACTTGCAGGTAATTATTATTTTTTCTCTGAAAAGTACATTAGTCTTAGAGACAGAAGGATTAACCTCAACTTACTGGCTTTATGACTAGTTGTGTCACTTATGCTCTTTGAACCTCAGTTTTTGCATCTGTGAAGTGGAGTCCATAAGCCCCACCGGGCCCCGCCTCCACAATGATAGAGAACAAACTGGGAAAAGGCTATGAGAAGTTGTAGATCATAAGGGAGGGCTCCCACGTTGAATGTCTCCTGCAGCCTAGCCAGTTGTGTGAAAGGGTGAAGTGCCCAGGTTTGAGACCACTAAGTGTAGCAGGGGCAGTGGCCAACTGGAGAGCTGGGGTCTGTCTAGAGGTGACAGCTGCTCCCCATATCCAGCAAATCCTTACTATACTTGAACCTGAACCCAGCTGCTGGACTTTCTGATTTTTAAAAAAAAAAAAATAATAATAATAAAACAGAAATTAGTATAGAATTGTTTTAAAATATAAAATATCCTAATGTTTAGGTACTGGTAACATATGAACATTCAAAAACAAAGAAACCCTATTATCTATGGGCCAGCACTGCTGAAGACACACAAAACATATCTCTGGGCTGCATCTGGCCCACAGGCCATCAGTCTGCAACCTCCATTAAAGTATACAGGTAAGGTGATATAAAAATATATAAAGGTCAAAGAAATTAATAAAAGATGCTCTCTGAATGAAACAGATTAATTATTAATAAAATAACCACAAATCCAAACGACAGGCCCTGGCTCTCCAAGAACAGAATTACTCACTTTTCACTGAAGCTAGGTACCAAATTTAGAAACTGGTTATTTCACAAATAGGCACACACACACACACACACACTCACATTTTAACTGTCAGCAGCTGACTCTGATCAATACTCAGGAGGAAACATGCAAAAAATAACAGTTTTCAGTTGAGCACATACAATGTGCTTTAGCAGCAGGAAGTAATTTTCACACACACAGCCCTGCCAGATGTTTCCAACCTGTTCCCTCAAAGAAACCCCCTTCCCTCCAGAAGCTCCTGCCAGGCCCCTCTGCTCAGCAGCCCACCTCTCAGAGGAGGCTGACATTTGTAACTCACAGGAGAGACCCACACAAACACACACAACCCTGGCGAACTGGGCTCTTGGGAGGCTGCCCGAGTGCGGCATCCAGGCGGCACGTGGGACCTGCTATAATCCCTGCCCTGGCACAGCTGCCTGGGTATTCAGCTAAAAGAAGAGCTTTCTAGAGCCAACAACAACAAATCCAAGAACTAAGCTCATGGGGCCCTCAGCGATAACCTCCCACTGAGGCCTCCTCAAGTCCCTGTGAGAGGGGACGGACCCACAGACTCGCCCAAGACCATCCAGTCAGTGGCTGGCACAGGCAGTGGAAGGAAGTCCCCCAGCTAAGTTGGAGCCCTGTTTCCATCACTTCTTAGCTTTGTGGCCCTGGATATGTTACCTGACCTCTCTGTACCTCAATCCTCACAACTTTAATTCAATTTAATCTAATCATCGCCACAACACTAGGAAGCAGTGATGATTTTGGGATTCATTTTGGGAGAAGGAGCCAGAAGCCCCAGAGGTCAGGCACAGAGCTGGGAAGTGGCAGAGCTGGGCCTGGGGATCAGGCCACATTGGTTCCCAACTCCACACTCCCTCCTCTGATCTCTCCAGTACACAGGGTCTCCACAAAACTAACCCTTCCCAGGAGACCCCTAGTTCAGCCCATCACCCACTTACAAACACCTTATCTTTGCCCATGGCAGGAAGGCAGAGCACCCATCCTAGAAGAGCCGTAGACTATGGGCATCAAAAGAAAACAAAGTTCGAGGGCCCCAGCCAATCCTCTCACCCTACAGGAGAGGGATTCCACAGTGCACTTCCCATCCCTGTCCTGGACTGGAGCCTGATCTGCTTGCATCAGATACAGTGCAACTGCTAAAAGCACCACAGAGCTCCCCTGTGGGTACTGATTGACAACTTGGGAAGCTGCAGATAAACAAAATCCCCAGGAATAGAAGTTCAAAGGCTGGTTCCGAAGCACTCCTGGGGAGAATGGAGTGGGCACCTGGGGAAAGAGAGGTCTGTCTCCTGTCAGATGGGTGGAGAGGAGTTCCCTGTTGGACCCTCAGTAGAATTTGTTAAATATGTGATCCTTGGCCAAACCCAACCCAGCCCCATCATGCTCCTTGGGCATGGATCCTGGTGTCACCATCCTTAACAGGCCCCCCAGGGATTCTGAAGCACCCTACAGCTCAAGAAGAACCTAAGGCTAAGCTTCTAGCACTCAGCCAACAGTTACTGAGGACCAACCATATTTTCCACTCACTCACTCACTCACTCACTCACTCACTCACTCACCCCCTCAGCCATTCAGCAAATATTTTAGGCAAACAAGAGGGACCAAGAGAGAGGTTAATTCCTGCCTTTAGGAAGCAGACAGTCTGGACAGATTTTTAAAAATTACAGCATTGCAGGACAGATTTACACAAAGGGCTCCGAGCCCTGGAAGGAAAGAATGTTAACCCAGGCTGCCCCTGGGTTAGTCAAGGGTTAGCAGGGGTTACTCAGGTCTAGGTGCAAAGCTTCAGGGAAGAAGGATATTAGAAGTCTTCCTTGAAGGGCCTCTTATCTAAGTAGGCAGATGAGAAAATCAAGGCTCAGAAGAGCTAAGACCCTTGAGCGACCCTTGGGGGCTGGAGTGACCAAAGAGCACTTCCTGGAGGTGGCAGACTATAAGCTGAATCTAGGATACAGAGGGTCTGGGATGTCTCCCAGGGTGGGAGTTGAGATGGTACCCCCAACAATTGCTTTGCATACCAAAGTTTCAGAGAGAGGGTACCAAGAGCAGCCTCTGCATGCACAATTTCCTCCCTACCCCCAATAATCAGAGACTGCACCCACCTGGCTTCCTCCACTTCTTCTGAACCCTGTGTTGTCAGGCCAACCACTTATCCTCGAATTGCTCACCTTCCAGACAACGACAATGTATGCAGCCCTCCCTATCCCGCCAAAGGGAAGCCACAGAGAATTAAGTCCCTGCCATAAGCCCGGCACTTCACAAAGACAGCAGCATCACCATGCTTACCAAGCACTTGTTCTGTACCAAACATTGTGCCAGGGGTTTTGCTCACAGTGACTCACTGAACCCCCAAGAGAACTCTCTGCCATAGTTAAGATTACTCCCATTTTACAGAGCAGGAATTCCAGGCACAGAGTCAAGCATGCCCAAGCCTAGGGTTTTGAATCAGGTAGTGTAGCGCCAACGCTAGAGCACTACACACAGCACCACATGTCTCAAACCAGGAGGAACAGGGACAGGAGGCAGCTGAGGTAGAGGTTTCTCTTCAAGAGCACGCCACCACCACATGACCCTATGTGCCCCACTTTGGCTACTGAAGAGGTTCAGTCTTAGGGCAATGGTCTCTCTCACCTGCTTAGATGTCTGGGCTTGCAGGAAGGGCTTAAGGGGCAGGAGTGAAAGACAGGTCCTTTGTCTTGCTCAGATATGGAGGAAGTATGGTGGTTAAGGACTCGGCACTAGGTCAGAGCTCAAATACCAGCTCCATCGCTACAGGCTGTGCATCCCTGGGCAAGCACCTGCCACTCTATGAGCTTCAGTTCCCTCCTTTCCTACCTGGTTACAACTGTATTTAACAGATGTACAGGTAAAGGACCTAGCAGAGTAAGTGCTAAATAAATGGTAACTGCTATTACCACTGTTAACATTATCAACCTCGTTATTAACTATATCATCATCATTCTTCGGATGAGTATCATTTTATGCTGTGGCTTTCATCACCTGAGAAAACTGAAGAAAGTTTAGTATCTGAAGCTCAGCATTCTCTTAAAACCAAAGGGAAGGAAAAAATAGACCTGCTTTTTTATTTTCTCTCCTATCTACACTCAGCAGAGGGCAGCAAACAGGAACCATCCAAAGATAAGAGAGAGAGAAGAGAGACACATGGAGAGAAAGCTACACACGCATAAATACACACCCACCCACCACAGCAAGCAGAATTGTTTAGCTTCCTCTAGCTTCCAAAGTATGAACACTCCACCTCCTCCAGCTAAGAGGGCCAGGCAGAAAAAACGTGGAAGCTGCAGAGACAGAAGTTCTTTTTCAGCTTGAGAGAAATTTTCAATGAATTGACTTTTAGTGTGTATGGGGGCAGGGGAGACAGTTCTCGGGACGTCTGTGAGAGGAAAGAAAGGCCGCGGCAGAACTGGTAAGTAAGATTCAATAAAGACAGCTTTCAACTGCTCTTTATCTCCACCCTCCACTGTGTGTTGGCAAGTATTTGCACCCAAGCCTTCCTCAGCAACAAACTGAGGCCCACACAGCTAATCATCTCAGCCAAGGGGTGGCAGGGCTGGCATAAGAACATAGACCATCAGCATGCAGGTTCAGTGCCCAAAAATGGGTCCAGGGTGGCAAAGGGCTTTTCTCTCCAGGACCAAATCTCATCCCCAAGGAGTGATTACTGCCTCGAACACTGTGTCAGCAGGACTCTGGAGTGAATATTTGTGGGGTTCTTCTCTAGAGATCTTTCTCCTCTTTCAAAAAAAAGTCACCCAGAGTCTTCTCTGGGGAGCTGCTCTTCTTAGATCTGGGTAACCGGACTCCACTCCTAGCTCCAGGGTAGGTTAAGTCAATCAATACAGCTTATCCTCCTGAAATCTGTGAATGGTTCGGACAACACATTAGATTCAAAGTGGACCAATAAGACCTAAAGGAGATGTTGCTAGAGCTTATAGAAAAAATGTTTTCTGTCTTCTGTAGGAGCTGCCAGAGGAGACAGACCCTCTCCTCTAGCATCTAGGTGTGGATCTGAGGTCTAAAAGTGCTACTAGCATTTTTTGCTGCCATGGAGCCTCAGAATGGAACAAAGCCAACACACAGAGAAAGTCAGAACTAACAGAAGCCAGAGGAAAGGAGGCCGAGCCCTGACAATGCCATAAACCTCTAGATCACACCATACCTGAAGCCAACTACAATCACAGGGACCAATATATTCCCTTACTGATTTCAGCCCACGAGGCATAATTTGTTTTGTTACTTGCAACTGATAGAGAATCTGAGGTCACTCTTAGGCTCAGATTCTGTCTGTCTATCAGGGATAGCAGTAATGGTGCCATGTGCTACGTGGCCTTTAATTCCTCTACTCCTGGCCCTTTGCCACCTTAAATTTCAATCCATTTTAGTTACTTTTAAAACTATAAAATGTTGGAAAGAAAATGTACAAAAATGGATCTACAAAAAAATAGGCAGATAATTCCCAGCACTGGCCTCCAAAATGTGGGGTGAACAACCTTGTTTCCTGAGAGAAATAATGGCAGAAAAGGATCAGATATTAGGTATACGGAAGGAAAAAATTTCTCATGGTGAAACAGAACAAGAACTTGGAGAATGGATTCTGATCTGCATTCCTCCCTAAGGGAACTTTTAAAATTTGTTTCCCCTTTTCTCAGCCTCAGTTTTCATACCTACAAATTGAGGGGACTGGATGACTAGATGACTTCTGAAGCCTCCTGCATGCTCTGATACATTTCAATCATTCAGCAAACACATCTTGTTTACCAAGTGCCAAATCTTGTGCTTTGTGCTAGAAGAGGATGTGTTCCATTTCCAGCAGGGGAGGCCACGATACACTTCTTGCCATGGGAATTCAGGTGTGTATGGGCTACCTCCTTTCCCCACTCCACTGGGCTTGAGGACAGAGGTTCTCTGGAGAAACAAGACTCTTATTCAAGGCCTTCCCTTACCAGCTCTGACACACATATGGGATGCAGAGGGTCAGATATATGTAAAACACAGGAACCTCTGCAAATGGCATGAGCATTTAGCTGCCATGGGGCTTACTTAGAGCTGCCAGGTTTGCCTCAAGGTGCTTTTGATTCAGTGAGGAGATCCTGATGCCATCCCTGTGTAAGAGCTGACTGTGGACAAGGTACAATTAGCAAGCTAGATGGTTATCTTTTAAATGGGCTTTTGCTTTTCATTCCTGATTCCATTATCTGTTACCGTGTCACTGGAACCAACAGATCAAAGGCGGAACATCCTTAGACTACAGCCTGAGAAAAGACATTCAAATATGAATATACCCTTAAGTTGTGGCCTCATTACAAGTTAGATACAGAGGCCTGTTTAAACATACGACCACTATTCAGACGCGCTTCCAACCATATTCACAGACCCTCAGGATGTTAAGAGTTGGAAAAGCCCTAACAAAATATTTATTCCCTACATTGCAAATGAGTTTCTGTATGTCATTAACTCTACTTGAGTAGTCCTGCTGAGAAACAGTCTCAGCCCAAGTCTGATATTAGACACGAAAAGATTGATTAGCAATGTCTGCCCTGGCCATGGGAGGGGCAGCATCATTATAATATGCATTTGCCTTTTCCCTTCTGAATCTAAGCCTCACTTAGCAGATGATGAGTCTAAGGCCCAGAAAGGTTAAACCTCTTTCTTGAAGTCACACAGTGAGTTTAGGGCAGGAGAAAAGACTAAAAGCCAGATCTCTGTTCCCAGGCCTTCCTCAGCTCGGCTCCTTGGTAGACTGCAAGCCAAAAATGAGAGAAAGAATGTGGGGAGCCACATTTGTTCTGGCAAATCAACAACCCTTCCCTAGTGGCGTCAGATTTCACCTGGGCATGCAGACAGAGGAGTGATTAGCAAGCTAAAGGATACTAACCCTCTGTGAAAATAAAGGAAATCATTCCAAGGCTACATTTCTATGATACTTAACTTTCTGATGGGCAGGGCTTCTGCCACCAGGAAGGCTGAAAAAAGAGAAAAGAACATATTGATTTCTGGATGTTCTAAGAATAAAGTTCAGTTCTGACACAATGAGAAAGAAATCCTGATACTTGAAAATTAGTCATTGGTATTCCATTATTCCACCAATTTCTATTCCACATATGCTATTATCCAGTGAAGTCATTTTTCAATAAGAGATTATGGCTCAGAAATGAGGAGAGACTATACTGAGTTTCCTTATTTGAGCTTTTAATAACGTGTCCCAACCCTGGAATATGAAATAGACTGTTGAATTAAACCAAGATGTTAAACAGATTGGGGCTTGGAATGAGAGGGACCCACAAATTAAAAGGAAGATGACTTCAAGACTGGCTTTTCTTGCTTGGTTTTGCAGCTTCCCAAGAAGCCAACTGTCTGACCAGATGACTGCTGAAATCCTAGAAGCATTATGTGTCCTTTATAAATCAGCTATCCTACCCAGCTTCAGAGGTACACCCAGGACGAGCTCGCATGACGGTTATGTAGCCATTCATTCTAGATGATAAACACTCTTAATTTGAAATTTTGTATTCTTTAAGCCAGTGGAGAAATCAGGAGTTAGAGAACTACTCAAGTAGTGGATATGTTACTTCCAAAGAAACTTATTTCAAATCCATATGGAACACATTTTTCATTTGGATAAAGCCCTGTCAGACTTCCCTCCTGAGCCGTTGCAGTTATTTCCACCAGAAAGATCAACGAGATGCTCAAAGATGACTCTCAACAATTATAAGAGTGACAGGCTGAGCTCAGAACTGGTCAGCCCTGTCGAAAAAGCTCTGTATGCTCAAGATGCCAGATTTCCCAGATAGCAGCCTGGCGTGTTATGTGTATGTTCCAGTACACTGAGATGAAGGATAGAACACCATCACTCCAAGAAGTCAGCCTCTTTCCTCAAGGCCAGCTGACATTCAAGCAAGGGACTGGGGGCCAAGCCCAGTGCTCTGCATCTGTGGGAGAGTGAAACAAAAAGGGGCTGTGTGGAAATTTGGCAGGGCGTTCTCGAAAGGCAGCAGATGAATGCTGAATCCTGTAGCACCTAGAAGAGCTTATCACTGGAGAGACAGCTCCATTCTGCTGCTCCCAGGAAGCAAGGAGATTTTCTTTAAAGCAAGAATAATCAGTTGGTATTCCCTCTAACCCCCCAAACCCCCTTCACCTCTTCTTCCTCCTTTCCATGCTATTCTAGAGAAAATGAAATGAACAAAAACCAGATCTTCCCAGACGACCTGTCTATCCACTACAGTTACGGACTCTGAGCAGCACCCAGCTGTTGCTCCCCTCTCTCCCTGCCCAAAAGGCTGCTTTACTCCATCAATACCCTCTTGCACAAGTGGGTAATTTACTTTAAAAGCTCAGGCCAAACTGGCAGTTAACCTTGACCTTCTCTACACATCTGGGTCTATAGAAATGAAAATCAGTACGTCTTTGGCATCTATAGCAAATGAAATACGAGGGCTTTCTCCAGGCAGAGGCAGAATGTCAAGCACTATTTTAGAATGGGCTACAACTATTCTAAAGGAGAGTTTGCCCTAGGGTGGAACACTCCCCCTTGACCTGGGGCTGTGTCCAGTATGGAGCCTCCACAGCTAGAGATGATACAAAAAGAACTCCTGACTCAAGACAGAAAAAAAGAAGTGACCACTGTATTCCTCATTGATTAACTGACAGTATCACAGAATGTTGGAGCTGGACCAATATTTATGGTTTACAGATCAAGAAAGTAAGGCTCAGAGAAGGAGATGAAAGGTGATCAAGGATATACATAGTAAGTTAGTGGTAGAGCTGAGGACAGAATCCCCAAACTCCTGACTCTGATGCTGGTACTGAATAGGAACAGAGGAAAGGGATTTCATGAAAGGAAAACCCATACAGATACAGAATTTTAGGGAGAGAGGTCTAAGTTGGCTATCAGGGTTTGAACCAGGGGTTTAGGAAACATATGGAAACCTTAGTTTCTAAACAGTAAGCTCTACCAGAAAGATCAATGAGACCCTCTGGGAGGGTTTGCAACGATTAACAGAGTGACAGGTTGAGCTCAACTTGGTCAGCTCTGTAGCAAAAGGCCTTCTGTGCTCCAGATGCCAGACTGCCTAGACAGCAGTCTGATACTGGGAAGAATAAGGAAAACCATCAATCTCAGAAAAGCCAGCCTCTTTCGTAGAGGCCAGCGAACAATCAATCAAGTCTGACCCTGATACACAAATTATCCACTTCTCATGGGACCAGGGAAATCCTGTAAGAAAGCCTGAAATGTTCCACTGTCTCAAACAGTTTAAGCAGTATACTCACTAGCACCTCCTGGGATGGTGGGAGTGAAGTGACAGAGCTTCTGCTATCAGGGAACTGCTAGTCTAAATGCATGCACACACATACACATAAACATACATGGGTAAGTTCAAAAGAGGCAAAAACCATTCCAATCCCAGTTTTAGCTGCAATAAACCTACAACTAATCAGACCAGACAAATTTAGAAGACATAGGGAAGGCATCTGGTGTTCCATCCTCAGGACACTGGGCATCAATAGCTTCTGGGACATTTTGGGGGTCCCCCCACCAGAGCCCCACCTCTGGACTCCCAGAAGGTCAAAGGCAGCAGGTCCCTTAAGGACCAGGAGCTCACCCCCTTCTCCACCCCTAGGGGCCTGAAGCCTCAAGGGGAGCATGATCTTTACATTCTTCAAGGAATCCACAGGATCTGAGAAAGGAAAAGGCTAGAGTTGGGGGGGGGGGGTGGATGTTGAATAGATGGGGAGAGGAGGAAGGTCCAGGTGTCTCGTTGGGCGGATGGGAAATCAGGAAAAGGGCTGACCTGAGCAAGGAACACTAGGATCAGCAGGCGGGGGTTGTGGGCGGGGGGAGGGGGGCCGAGGGTGGGGGGGCGGGGGGTACCTGGACAGCAAATACTGTACACGAAATAGAAGAACCAGAATCTTCATTCCTATTGGCAGAAGGCAAGAGTCATACTGGGATACCGGGACGCAGATAGGATCCTTCAAAAGAGATCCACGGGAAGAGGTCAAGGAATACCAGACGGGGACGAAAGGAAGGTGGTAACGTGTGGTGAGAAGCAGCGTCCTGGGTTCTAGTTCGGACTCAGTCTCTGACTGGTGTGGGACCCTGGACAAGTCCCAGCAGGACTCAATTTTCCCATCCGGAAAATGGGAAGAGCTGAAGAGTCTCAAAGCTGACTCTGAGAAGGCAGACAGCAGAAGGTGGAGGAAGGAACCACAGGCTAAAAGTGAATTCAGGGAGGGGGTGTTCCCGGCCTGTGGCAACGGGGGGACTCACCTGTCCCGCCTCCGGGGCCACCGCCGCCCCCGATCCCCCGGGGGTGCCGTCGGGCTGCCGCTCGCGGTACAGCGCCCAAAGCCCCACGTTGGGCAGGAGGACCAGGGCCGCCAGCACCAGCGCCACTGCCTGCAGGAGCCGCTTCTCCTTCCGCCTCATCGGGGCCGGTCAGCCCCGCCGCGCCCCGCCGGCCCCGCCGCGCCGCCCCCAGCTCCGCGCGTCCGCGCGTCCGCCCGTCCGCCCGGCGGCGGCAGCAGCTCAGCGAGCAGAAGCGGCCGCGGCGCCGGCCCCGCTCCAACTCCGCGGCACTTCCGCCGCTCGCCGGCCAGGGAGCCGGGCGTCGCCACAGCGCCGCCGCCACGGGGGGCTCGCCGCAGCCGCCACCGCCTCCGGGCTCTGCCGAGCCGCCCGCCACACGCCACTCGCCCCCGGTTCGGCGCCGAGTTCCTGCACCGCAGGCCTCGGCCCTCTGGCGGAGAGTCTTGGCCCGCCTGGGCGCGGCAGAGTGCGGAGCTGGAGCGCTTCCCCCCTCTCGAGCCGCGATGGTGCGTCCCGCTCCTCGGTGGCTCCCCCGCCCTTGGGAGCTTTGCGAAAGTCCCGGAGTTGGCGAGTTGGACGCTAACTGGTGCCGGCTGGGCACCGCTGGGTGGGGTGCGTGTCCACGCGCCCGGGGACCCTGCCGCCCCGCCTGGCAACCTCCGCCGGGGACTGCACCCGAGCGTTTGCTGCCTCCCTGGGGATATGCAAATAGTGCTGGGGCCCCGTCAGGCGTTCTGCGCCTGCAGCCCGCTGGAGCTGTCGCTTCCCGCCCACCTAGGCTCGGGCCCCAACTCCTGCGGACCTATATTTTGACCCTGGGGACTCGGTGTTCCCGGCTATGAAACGGGGCCACAGCCGTGCTTCACGCTCACTGTTCCGCGGGCGGGCCCTGGTTTTCTTCCTCTAGGAGGCCCCTGGCGTTAGGTGTGAACGCCCTCTGGAAACTGTGGGGAGCTGTGCCCTCCCGCCGCCCGTCTATAGATCCTGCACACTACAGGGTAGGTGACCGTAGCCTCTCTGCAGCACCTTTCCTCACGCAAGTCCAACCCCCTTGGAGTTAGAATGCCCTGCATTCTCACGTGTGCTTCTGGACCCTCAGCGCACTGAGCCCTTCCCCGAAAGCTCTTGACGGTTTCTCCCATTCACTCAGCGAACCGTTGGCGAGTGTCTACCAAGTGCCACTCTGCCAGGCTCTGGGATGAAATGTAAACAGACCTGAGCCCTGATGTCTGGGAGCTAAAACGTGAAACACGTAATTGCGCTAGACCAGGCAATGTGTCGGCAACTGTGGCGAGGGCTTTGACGGAGCAGTCGGGCTTCTGGGCGATGCGGAGGGCCACGGAGCTAGACTCCGACGGTGATGCCAGCGGCTCCTCCTCGGAGCGCTCGACGCTGGTCACTTAACTGCCTCTTCCCTGATGCGGAGGAACGGAACTCCCCCTTGGCTGCCTTCCTCTCTGCCACCGCCACATTCTCCCCTTGATTCTCTGCTTCTCTAGCTCAGCCGCTAACCCCCGTGCCTACCTGCCCCCAGTCCTTCAACAGCGTTCTGCCAACTCTTGCCCGTCAGTTCTTCCAGTTCCAGGCTGAGCGATGGGGACTCAGTTTTCTGACATGACAGCTCAGATCTTGATTTCTGCAGCAAAACCTTCAAGGCTTCCATCACCTCGGCTCTAGGGTCCACCACGGTCCTCGCCTGTGACCTGCTAGGGCTGATCCTGCTTTGCCCTGCCCTGAGCTTCGCTCAGCCTGTTGCAGGCTTTGTGTTTTCCTTCACGTACTATTGACCACGCATCTCCTTGTTCATCCTTCCATGTCAAGTTGAACTGCCACCTCCTCCACGAAGCCTTCTAAAACTCCTCCTCAGGGAACTGTTGTCTTCCTTTGGATTTCCATTACAATAATGCTTACCTTTTATTGAGTGCTTACTCTGTGTTAGGCACCATGTTAAGCACTTGACACGCATTACCTCTTTAAATGCTCACATTTACCCTGTGAGGTAGGTGTTTTTCTTATACTCATTAGCGAATGAGACTCAGATTAAAGAATGCAGCAGCCAGAATGATCTTATTTTACCCAAAGTTAAGATTGTATCGCCCCTCTGCTCAAATCCCTCCAGTGGCTTCCCACCTCTCATTAGGTTCCTAAGGAACTACAGGATCCTACAAGGCCATGTATCATCAGCCCTCACACTTTACTATCCTTATTGTGCTCCAGTCATGTTGGCCTCCTCGCTGTTCCTCAGAGCATGCCAGGCACAGTCCTGCTTCAGGACCTTTGCACCTGTTGTTGCCTCTGCCTAGAATGGCCATTTTTCTATTTCTAGCTCCTAACTCTATGTCTTTTTTACAACACATTTTTTTTTGTGATAAATATACATAAAACTTATTTGAACTATTTTAAAGTGTATAGTTCAGCGGCATTATGCAAATGCACATTGTTGTGCAGTCATGATGGCTATCTCCAGAACTTTACATCAACACAACTGAAACTCCGTACCTATTAAACACTAACTTCCTATTACCCTTTCCCCACAACTGCTGGCAAGCACCCACCATTCTACTTTATCCTTTTTGAATTTGACTATTCTAGGTACCTCATATAAATGGAATCATAGCATATTGGTTCTTTTTTTCCAGTTTATTTCACTCATAATATTTTTCAGATTCACCCATGTTGTAGCATGTATCTAAGTTTCATTCCTTTTTCTTTTCTTTCTTTTTTTTTTTTTTTGACACAGTGTCTTACTCTGTTGCCCAGGCAAGTATGCAGTGGTGTAGTCACTGGTGCAGTCATAGGGTCATAGCTGGCTGCAGCCGCAAACTCCTGGGCTCAAGCCACCCTCCCCCCTCAGCCTCATAAGTAGCTAGGACTACAGGCGCATGCCACCACACCCAACTGATTTTTAAAAAATATTTTGTGGAGACCAGGTCTGGGTATGTTGCCCAGGCTGGTCTCAAACTCCTGTCCTCAAATGATCTTCCCACCTTGGCCTCCAAAAGTCCTGGGATTACAGGCATGAGCCACTATGCTCAGCCAAATTCCATTTCTTTTTAAGATTGAATACTATTGCATTGTATGTATGCCACATTTTGTTTATTCATTCATCCATAGATGGACATTTGGGTTGTTTCTACCTTTGGGCTACTGTGAATAATGTTGCTATGAATAGCCCTACGTCTTTTATACTGCAGTGGATAAACAGTATTTATGTAATTAGATAATGTTGCAAAAATATTTTATGTGCCTCTACAGCACTGACCACAATGCTGGTAACAGAGCAGCTAGAATGTTATTTTTACAAATACAAGGCTAACTCTGCTGCTGGGACTTGCCTATGGCTTCTCTTCATGTTAGAATGTATCTATGAAGCCAGGCATGGTGACATGTGTCTGTAGTTCTGGCTAGTCTAGAGGCTGAGGTGAGAGGATTGAGCCCAGGAGTTCGGGCTGTAGTCAGCTATGATCACATAATTGCACTCCAGTCTAGATAACAAAGCAAGACCAAGTCTCTCAAAACAAACAAAAACAGACCCACAATCTATGAGAATCTTTACCACAGCCCACAAGGCCCTACATGATTTGACCCAGCTTCTAAGTTTTGCCTTCTTTCCTCCCCTTCTAATACACTGGTCTTGCTATATTCCTCAAATATACCAAGTTGATGATTGCCTCAGGGCCTTTGCAAATTTACTGTGTCCTTCTCTAGAAATCTCTTTCTCTATACCTTTGCATGGGTCTCTCTCCACCTTCTCTCAGGAACCAGATCAGAGGTCCTGCCTCGGAAAGAGCCTCCCTGACCAGCTGATCTAAAATATCAGCTAGCACCACCATCATCTCCATTTGCTTAATTTTTCTTCAGAGCAGGTATCATTCTTGGTCTCCCTCTCTAGAATGTGAGTTCCAAACAGGCAGGAACTTTGTATTTATTTGCCTTTTGTGGTATCCCCTGCCTCTGTCAGCACATAAAGTCATGTATTGTTCAACAACATTTCAGTCCGCAATGAACTGTATATACATGATGGTGTTCCCATAAGACTACAATACTCTATTTTTACTGTACCTTTTCTATGTTTAGATATGCTTAAATATACAAATACCATTGTGTTACAGTTGCCTACAGTTCAGTACAGAAACATGCCGTACATGTTTGAATTAAGAGCAGTAGGCTATATTGTATAGCCTAAGTGTGTAGTAGGCTGTCCTATCTAGGTTTGTGCAAGTATGCTCTATGATGTTCTCTATGAGACATCACCTAATGACACATTTCACAGAATGTATCCCCATCGCTAAGCCATGCACAATTGTATTTCCCTTTATTGTGAATCAGAAAAGTGGTGCTCCTTCCAGGCAGAGGAACTTACAAAAGGATCCCCCTCTTCTTGTGCTAAAGCAGCTAGAGCAGAGCCAAGGTATGTGAATTTCAGCTCATATTCCCACCCAGCCACACAAACTAAGCTGTGGCCTTTCCCAGGTCTGGCACACAGTAGGTGTTCAATAATCACCTGTTGAGTGAAGTATGGTATAGTAGTGGAGATCAAGTACAGGAGGGAAGATACTCAGCGTCTCTCTCCTACCCATCCCCTCTTCTAGCTCCTTAGAAGATTCTGCACAAAATTGGATTTGAGCTTTTTCTCATGTCACTTGTTGATCAAAGCTGCATGCCAGCCCAGTCTGGCCCCAGTGAGGACTCTAGCCCAAGAACCCTGCTTTAATCCAGGGACTCTTTGATCACTTTCACAGTATAGGATGCACCAGGCAGGGGGTGGACTCCCGGGGCTTTATTCCACTCAGTGAGACAATACCATTGGAGACATGGGCAGTCTATTAGCTCTGGCTGCTTTCCTGGGAGGACTGATCTGGTCATTGACTGAAATTAAACCAGAAATGTTACTTTCAGACTGAGCCCTCTAGGCCTACTGTGGGTGTTAAATAAGATAATGTGTGTAAAGGGCTTACTGCAGACCCTGGTCTAATGTAAGCACTAATAGCTGGGTGAAATAAAAGCTCAACAACATAGGAACGTTGAGAAGGATGAACAGAATTTCAGCTGTCAGGCAAAACCTTCTGCTCTGGCCTCTGCCTCTCTATTCTCAGCTCCTGTTACTCTCTTCATTCACTCCAAAGCAGCCACAATCTCCTTCTTCCTGATCCTTGAAGGCCCTGTGCCCATTCCAGCCCAAAGACCTTTGCATTAGCTCTTGTCTCTGCCAGCTGTTTCCCCAGATCTTCCTCCATTGTTGGCTCCCTCTTATCCTTCAGGTCCCAGACTACATGTCACCTCTTCACAGAGACCTTTCTTAACTACCTGGGCAGTCTCTCCCATACCTTATATCCTGCTATGTTTTCTTCACAGTGCATATCCCTCTTTGCCATAGTCTTATTTGTTTATTTACTTGTTTATTATTGGGCTCTTCCAAATAGAGTATCAGCTGCGTGGGGCAAGGGCCTTGTCTGCTTATTGCCTGCTGTATTCCTCCATCCTGGAACATTTGTGCCTGACACACAGAAAGGGCTTAAAACATATCTGATGAATGAGTAGCTCCTCTCCTTCCCCTTCTTCCCATCTTTACTTCTTTTGTTTTGTTTTTGAAATGAGCTGCATATTCTCTTGCTCACTCTTTGGTTTCTCATCTTGTCATCAGTAACAAGCAGGTCTTTCAGTATCCCCCCAGAACATACTTCAACAAGAAGGGTCAACCAGAGGAGAGGTGACAGGTGCAGGCCTTCAACCTCCCTGATGAGGATACGAAAAGTGTTCCTACTAGATATCCTCACCTTGGCTTTCTTAGGGTCCCTTGTTCCTGACCCCATTTGTCAAGAACTTTGCCTTCAGGCTGGTCTGGACCAGCCCTGAGCCGAGAAGGTGTAAAAGTAGAATGGGTCAGCAGTCAAGAGATGCTGGTCTGCATGTCAGTCTAACTCTCTTTCACTGTGGCCAAGTCCCTTAGCTACTCAATTTCCTCATCTAAAAATGGGAATAATTATAACTCTGTAATAATATAATTTCCAGGTTGACATGAAAGAGGCCTGCTTGACTGCGAGCAAAACCCGGAATGCTATAAACGTTGCACTTCTGTGCCTGCTGCAAGTTTAAAGCCTTCTTGCTTCTTCGCTCCTTGGCATCATCAAGCTCAAATGGTAGAAGCCTGCCTAATCTCCCTGAACAGAGTAAGCTCCCCAGCTGTAGAACCTCTTAGCAATGCCTTTCCTTAACAGTCACAGCGTTTATAGTTACTGGGTCATTGATATCTGTCCCCCGCACTTGCCTGTAAGTCCCATGAGGACAGAGACAGACCATGTTTGGTTTTGGTATTGTTTGTTCTTAGTAGGTTTTACTTTTTAGAGCAGTTTTAGATTCATTGCCAAATTGAGTAGAAAGTACAGAGATTGCCGGGTGTGGTGGGTCACACCTGTAATCCCAGCACTATAGGAGGCCGAGGCAGGCGAATCACGAGGTCAAGAGATCGAGACCATCCTGGCCAATATGGTGAAACCCCGTCTCTATTTAAAAAAAAAAAAAAAGTACAGAGATTTCACATATACTTCCTGGCCCCACACATGCATAGCTTCCTGAATTATCAGCATCCCCCACCAGAGTGTTATATGTATTACGATTGATGAACTTGCATTAACATATCATTGTCACTCAAAATCCATAGTTTACATTAGGGTTCACTCTTGGTGTTGTACCTCCTGTGGGTTTGGACAAATGTATAATGACGTAGCCACCATTATAGTATTATACAGAGTAGGTGGAGGGTGTCCAGGTTGTTGGCATTTTGAACAAAGATTTGGACGAAACACATAAACAAAGCAAGGTAAGAATGAAGCAACAAAAGCAGAGACTTATTTAAAACAAAAGCACACTCCACAGGATGGGATCAGGCCCGAGCAAGCAGCTCAAGAGCCCCGTTACAGAATTTTCTGGGGTTTAAATACACTCTAGAAGTTTCCCATTGGTTACTTGATATATACCCTATGTAAATGAAGAGGCTGAAGTGAAGTTACAGTTGTTTACTTGGTGTACACCCTATGCAAATGAAGAGGATGTTTTCTGTCATAGCAGAAGTAGATTTAGAAAGTTATTTACTTGGTCTTAGAAAGTTAGGGTTTTTCAGTTCAATTCAGTTCTAGGAAGTCCTTAAGGTCCCTACCTCCAGCCCCTATTCTCCTGCCTGAGTTTCACTGCCCTAAAGATCCTCAGTGTCCATTTATTCATCCTTCCTACCTCCAACCCATCAACCACTGATCTTTTTACTGTCTGCATAGTTTTGCCTTTTCCAGAATGTCATATAGTTAGAATTACACAGTGTGGAGTAACCTTTTCAGACTGGTCTCTCTCACTTAGCAATACGCATTCAAGGTCCTTTTGTGTGTCCTTTTGTGGCTGGATAGCTCATTTCTTTTTAGTGCTGAATAATATTCCACTGCCTGGATGTAACAGTTTGTCCATTCATCTACTGAAGGACATATTGGCCCTTCCAAGTTCTGGCAATTATGAATAAAGCTGCTACAAACAGCCATGTGCAGGTTTTTGTGTAGACATAAAGTTTTGACCCCTTTGGGTAGATACCAAGGAACTCAATTACTGGATATATGGTAAGGGTTTTTCTAGTTTTTCAAGAAACTGGAAAACTGGCTTCCAAAGTGACTATGCCATTTTTCATTCCCATTAGCAATCAGTGACAGTTTCTATTGTTCCACATGCTTACCAGCACTTGGTGCTGTTAGTGTTCTGGGTTTTGGCCATTCTAACAGGTGTGTAGTCGTATCTCACTGTTTAATTTGCATTTCCCTTGGGCACATGTCAGGACTTCATGAGGCTGTGTCATGGGCACGTCCTTAACCTTAGCAAAATAGACTTCCTAAATTGATTCAGACTTGTCTCAGATACTTTTTGGTTTACACAAGCAAACACATTAAAAAGATACTCCACATCACATGTCATCAGGGAAATGCTATCTGTGTAGGAACAGAATGGGAGGCAGGTTTTCCCTAAGCAGTTCCCAGCTTGACTTTTCCCTTTGGCTTAGTGGTTTTAGGGTCCTGAAATCTGTTTTCCTTTCACACTTGCCATGTATATTTTTGTTCCCTGGCATATCCCCAATACCTAGCACAGTACCTACACCAAAATAGGTGCCCAAGAAACATCTGGGAAATAAACGAATCAGTCAGTCAATTAATTAATAATCAAGCACCCACCTCTTTAAAATCAGGAAACTCGTTAACTAGTCTCAGCGTCCCAAATTTCTATCTCTACCATGTTGTTCATTTAACAAGGCTCAAACTTTTAATACAGAGGAAGAGAAAAAAATTCCTGGAGCTGAAATTTCTCCACCTGCATCTGGTCAGCCTCAATCAGTCCAGACTTTGCTTCTAGCTTCCCATGTGATCTCAGACAGGTCACACAAATTCTCTGAGCCTCAGTTTTATCATGTGTGGGTTCGTGAGTGTACGTGGTAGCAGGAATGAGAGATGTCTAGATAAACGCAGAATATAGTATTAAAGCAGTTGAACCAGATGCTCTTTAAGGTCTTTTTTAATTTCAAAATTCTGTGACTAAATCATGCAAGACAGGATGGGAAAAGTAGGGGCAGACATGGGACACCACTTAGGATTCAATCCAGTCTCTGCATCTAGTGGCACTTCAACTCCTATTTTGAATGCAAAGAAAGGGTTTGCAGGATGCCTAGGTAAGGGTGAAGGGAATGTATCCCTCCCCTTCTAAAAGTTTGCATCTTAAAGACTCTGAAATAAACTGGTAATAGATAAATTAACAGGAGAAAACACCTACAAAATTTATTAATGTGCCATTTGCATGGAAGCCACACAGAATACAAAACTCAAAGAAGGAGCAGATGCTTGAAGCTTAAATACCCTCTTCCATAAGAAAGAATAAAATGGGGGATGTAGGCAATTTTAGAAGACAAGTACATGATTTTTAAGGGAGATGAATGGGCCTGAAGAACAGAAGAACAGACAATAACCTGGGACAAAGTTCCTCTGGACTCTGAAAAGAGGTGGTGACAAGTTATGAAAGGTGGGGGGCGGAACTGCACTGTGAACAAAGGTTGTCTTATTATGCAGATAAAGTCTCTCAGGTAATAGCCCTCAGAAGAATAGTTGAAAGCACAGGTGAAAAGTCTGTCGGTGTGTGGTATCCCGGGCTTGGAGACTTTTAGTTTCCTCACCGCAAAAGGAAGGTAAATAGAGATTTCAGAGAGAGTCTAAGACATTAATTCCTCTAGTTCTGAAGCTTATTTCTGAGGCCTTTCAGTCACCTTAGTTCAAAGTGCTTGGCATGCAAAAGTGCCATATCTTGAGGTGTTCTTTTCTGAGCCCCAGCACCTATTTGAAATGACCTCTAGATGGGAACTGCCTGTCTCCCTTTCTCGTTTTCTCCCAGAGCCTACTTTGTCATTTCCACAATGAGATGCCAATTAAATAAATCCTGTCAACTATAAAGGAACGCCACTGAATCAAGACAGTAGACATTGCAAGTACCTCTAGTAGTTTGAAAGAGCAAACAGAGAAGGCCACAAATCTCAAACAAAGAATAAATACAGTATGTCATTGGGTGGATCCATCTCAAACAGAACATTAGGCAGTAGGGTCAGATACAAATATCAGGTGTACAGGGAGCCATCCTCCTCCTGGCACTGCTATGAAAATATCAGGGCTTGGTAAATGAGAGTGCTTTCTGTTTAATTACTTTTTATTTTTGTACAAAATAAAAAAAAAAAGGTATACAAAACACAGATAGAGAGGTGATGGGGCACAGGGCCAAAGGG
Source organism: Cacajao melanocephalus (assembly GCA_963573385.1). Classification (NCBI taxonomy): domain Eukaryota; kingdom Metazoa; phylum Chordata; class Mammalia; order Primates; family Pitheciidae; genus Cacajao; species Cacajao melanocephalus. The sequence goes on along the minus strand of CAUYLG010038067.1, from coordinate 27,296 downwards.
GGCTTTCTAGGAGTTTGAGACTCTTGGGCAAATGGCTCCAGTCTGTGGGCATCTCTGCAAAGTAAGACGATTGGATACTCTATAACCTGGTAGTCTGAACCTTAGCTACACATTAGAATCACCTGTGGACCATTAAAAAATCTGGATGCTTAACCTGCACCCCAGGCCAATTAGGTCAGAATCTCTGGGAGTCAGACTGAGCCATCCCCTACATGATTGCAATTTGTAGCCAAGTTTGAGAGAACCACTGCTGCAACGTGGCTTTCAGGGCTTTAAAACCCTGCTAAGATTTTTCTGTCCAAACAGTAGGTCCTCTATTGTTCCACTAGGTGGCACCTTCCAGCAAACTTAAGTGGGCCCAAAGAAGTCGCATCTAGGGCTAACTGCAAGAAATGAATTTGTTAAGCAGGGCTTGGTGGTCTTTACTGCCAACGAGGGGTCTGCACCCTTGACATGAAGACTGAGCTTGTTTAACAACTTTCTGGCGCGCACTGGAGCCACAGATGGTTGATTCATCCCTATTTAAAAAGATGAGCCTGGGCTGGGCGCAGTGGTTCACACCTGTAATCCCAGCTACTTGGGAGGCTGAAAGAGGAGAATCGCTTGAACCTGGGAGACAGAAGTTGTGGTGAACTGAGATCGTGCCACAGCACTCCAACCTGGGCGACAGAGCAAGTCTCTGTCGCAGTAAATAAATAAATAATAAAATAGAAAGGTGAAGCTTGAAGAGAGATGTCTCTATCTCTTATGACTAGGTTCACCTATTCACAGATGCACTCTGGTCTCTTCCTCCACCCCCACCCATCTCTCCAGCAGGATTGATAAACTCTCAAAAGTTCTCAAGGAGCCCCATTATGTGCAGTAATGGACACTTGTTCTTTTTATCTGGTTAGTTAACAACTCCCTGATTTTCTTTGAAGATTCATCCTTCTCCAACTCAGAACTTAGCCAATCAGAGCAGTAACTTCCCCTTCAGCTACAGTGATTGGTCCAGGGACAGAATCTGAACAATTGAGGTTCAATTCCATGGCTTTTGTATAGAGGCTATCAGTAAAGTAGTGGCTTCTTCCAGCGGATCGTTGTGAGTTGGATGTAAGCCCCACCATGAGGCGTGTACTGGACCTCTTGCCTTGGCTCCTCCACACCTTTTCCCCATTCCATGGAGGCAATGTAGACTACATCAGTGGACTTCCTTGCTTGATGTTTTCCTGTTGGGTTTAGCCCTTGAGGAACCAGGGCAGGATTTCACAGGAAGGGAGAAGAGCCAGGGCAGAGTGTTTCTTTCCCCTGCTCCCTTGCTGCAACTTTGCCACAGGCTGTCTGTGTCCTTCACCGAAGTCCATGGCTCCCATCACACAGGCTTCTTGAAGCAGCCCTCCCTTTCTAGATTCCAATAACTGCCCCTTTCCTCACCCTTCAGGGCCAGGGCTGGACAGCACATGCTGTTTCTGATCCCAGGGTACTGTGCTGTCCCTCGTGGTTACACTACACCCTGCCCTGTTGTCCTCCTATTAAACTCTCTTCAAATATTTCAGGGTGAGAATGCCATTCATTTCCTGAAGACCCTAACTCAGTCAAGGGAAAAGCTTCTTGAAAACCTGAAAACAGTCCTAACACAGAGGAAAGTGGAGCTGAGAGATCACCCAGGTACCCAAGCCAACCTCTGATGTCATCCATGCCTCCAGTTCAACTCCCTCCCACATTCAAACAATTACCTAATAATGCTGGTTTTATTGCCTAATAAATTTTAAATGTATCTCTTACCCTCTAGGCCTATTATATGAGACATATTTCAGGTGCCTGTAAGATGAATCCCTGATGAGAAACCTGCTACCTATAATGACTCAGTTTTCTACCTTATGGGCACCCTCCACCCTCATCTCTGTGTTGGTCCTTGACCTATGACTTGCCTGAACTGTCCTAAGGCAAGTTCAGAAGGATGAGCTGAGCCATTCAGATTCTGTCTCGGAAATTGGAATCCAGTTAGCAAGAAGGAAGAAGGCACCTGGTGGTGTCCTTTGATGGTGGTAGTTCAGGTAGCACGAGGGCGGAGATTACTCTTGGGTCACACTCAAAGAGAAGATATGCTAAGGCAGAAACCAGGAGTAACAGAGGAAGTGCTTCAGTCAAAAGAAGACAGCACAGCCCAAGTGTGGGAAGCAGGGATGCTGAGAGAGAAAACTGAAAGAGAACCGCCTTGGCTCTTGGTTTTCCGGTTCCAGTTATGGTTTCTGAGATGCCAGACTAGACTGAAGCCCCTGCCTTGGGGCTTATGCGAGGTTTCCCCCTTTCCTGAAGTTATGAGTGACTCTGTCACTTACGACCAAAGGAGCCCTGGCCTTGATATTTGATACGCTTATCTCAAAGTCCTGGTTGTAGCCATTATCTTCTCTCACTTGAATTGTTGGAACTGTCCTAACTCCTCTGCCACCGCTGTCCTGCATTCCCTAACATTCATCCTCCCCACTGGAGTGACCGTTCTGAGATGCCAACTTGCCATGTTGCTTCCCCCTGGAGGTTTACTGTCCTCATGGTAAAGTCTGAGTTTCTGGACTTACCCTTTATACAAAACTGCTAGTCGCTCATTACCTTAATAATGTTATTTCTCACCCCCATGCCTCTGCTCATGCTGTCTTCTCCTCCGGGAATACGCTTCACATCCTCTTGTGCTGATGAATTCTTACTCAGCTTCAATGCCATCTCCTCTTCCGTTACTTCTTCACTTTCCCACCTGGTTTGACTAAGAATCCCTTCCTCATTTTTTCTCATACTACTGTGTATATTCCTATTTTAGCATCATGTACTAATAAAGATGAGAGTGATGATGTCAGCTAACATTTATGGACCTCTTATTACATACCAAGTGCTAAGCTAGCACCTTACAGATGTCATCTCTTTTAATCCTCACCAAAACCCTATGAAGTAGTTATTTAATTACTCCTATTTCTCAAAAGAGAAAACTGAAGCAGAGATGTCAAGTGACTTGCCCAAAGTCACACAGAATGTGGTTGACTTGGGTCTGTTGTTCCTTTCTTTTTTTAAAAAAATAGCAGTTTTATTGAGAGATAATTCGCATGCCATACAATTAATTCACTCATTTAAAGTGTACAAGTCAGTGTCTTTTAATACATTCACAGCTGCGTTCAACCATCAACATAATCAATTTTAGAACATTTTTATCACCACGGAATAAACTCATACCCATTAATTACTCATTGTTTTAATGCTGCTCTTAGCAGCTGGTGTGGTACCCAGCACATAGTATCTGTTCAGCCAGCACTTGTTGAAGAATGGATAGCTACCCTATCTTAGACGGCAGGGAAAGGTGCAAGAGAGAGGCTTTTCATACAATGATTCTGTCATTTCAACACCTATTAAGAGATTTGCCTGATTCTTCTGTTTATGTATTTTGTGCTATTTTTCTTCCTTTCTTTCCTTCTTTTTTTTTTTTTTTTTTTTTTGAGGCAGAGTCTCACTCAGTCCTGACATATGACAGTGCAGTGGTGTGAACAAGGTTCACTGCAGCCTTGACCTCCTGGGCCCAACTGATTCTCCTGTGTAGCTGGGGCTACATGTGCATACCATCATGACTGGCTAATTTTTTTATTCTTTTTAGAAACAGGGTCTCACTTTGTTGCCCAGGGTCATCTCAAACTCCTGCACTCAAGCAGCCCACCTGCCTTGAACTCCTAAAGTGCTGGGATTACAGGTGTGAGCCACTACACCTGGCTCTATTTTTCTTTAGTAACAGCCCCCACTTATTGGGTATATAGATTTTTCTATATATAGATTTATATAGAAGATTTATATAGATTTATACAGAAGATATAGATTCTATATATAGATTTTTCTATGTACCCAATGCCTGACTCTATTTTTCTTTAGTAACAGCCACCACTTATTGGGTTGTGGATATAGAAGTCTGAATCTCTCACCATTTGCTTAGGGTTTTTTCACATCTCTGTGGCCGCAGGGAATTTATCATCCTCAGATTTGAGTTCTGGGATATTGCTGGTGATAATCCAGGTGCTGGATATTTGATTTTGCTTTTCAGTGGGAGAGCGTAAAGCCAAATTGCTTCTACTCCACCATTTTGGTGACATCACTCTCCATCACTGATTAAGTATTTTTTCAGGTGTGAAACCTTACAGCAAGTGATTCACATATATTATTAGCTTATTAAGCAACAAAACCTGGAGATAGGTATTATTGTATCCATAATACAAATGAGAAAACCAAATGTCTTAGTTCGTTTATGTTGGCATAACAGAATATCCAAGACTGGGTAATTTGTAAAGAACATAGGTTTACTTTGGGTCAGGGTTCTGTAGGCTGTACAGGAAGTGTAGTGCTGGCATCTGTTCCTAGTGAGGCCTCAGAAAGCTTTCAAACGTGGTAGAAGAGAAGGGGAGCCAGAGTGACACTTGGCAAGAGAGAGAGGAAGGAGGAGCCAGGCTCTTTAAACAGCCAGCTCTCTTGTGAACTCATTACTGTGGGGAGGGCACCAGTCTGTTCACAAGAGAACTGCCCTCATGACCCAAACACCTCCCACTAGGTGCACCTCCAGCATTGGAGGCCACACACTCAAACTATATCACCAAGGGATTAGGTTTGTCTAAAGTCAAACCACTAGTAATCAGCATCATCCTAACATTAAGTAAACAACTGCTACCTTTAATTGAACATTTCACCATGCTTAGATACTATGCCAAGTTTTTTATGTACATCACCTCGTTGACTCATTTATTCATTCAACAGATATTTGTTGAGTACCTACCACAGCCAGGCATTTTAACAGATGCTAGGGATTCGGCAGTGGCAAACAGATGTTGACCCAGGACTCACAGTCTAGTGGTGGAAAAGGCTCTGTAAAAATGAACACATGAATAACAACTACATTAGATGGGAGGAAGAAGAAAGGGCCTGTTGGCTGTTAGGGGAAGATCTGGTATTAGAAGCCAATACTGTTCTAATCCAAGTCCAATACTTTCTGCAAAGTTAAACCAGCGTGATTCCTGTAGGAGGTTTTCCTAGTGGGACATTGAGTTTGTCAATGGCTCTCTGAGCAGCTTGTCCCTGTAGGAAGTTCTTGCCACCTACTAAATGTGTGTTCATATGTACACATACACATACACTCAGTGGGAGCTCCACTGCCCGTGTCCCCATCTGCACTGCTTGCCTAGGGAAAAACCACCGCTGCGGGCTTTTCAAATGTCTTATCCTCAGCTGGGGGATTTGCATATGGAGAACACTTCTCTGTATACTGGGCTGTGTCTTGTTTTTATTACATAAATGATCCTGGAGATCACTTCATGTAAATACAGAAAGATCATTCCTGTTCTCTTTTTCAGCTGCAAGTACTCCACAGTGTGAATGAATCAATTTCAAACAGTCTCCTATGGATGGACATTTGGAGTTGTTTTCAATCTTTAGCTATTATAATAACATCATAATGAATAATCTTGTGTGCAGCTTGTTCTGTAGTGTGGAGGTGAATCTTCAGGAGAGATTCCTAGAAGTGGAAGTTGCTGGATTAAGGGATAAACACATCTTTAATTGTGAAAGCTATCCTTTTGCACTCCTACAAGCAGTGTAGGAGAGTGTCTGGTTCTTCACAGCCTGGGCCCACACAATATTTTTTAAAGCACACATTTTACATAAAAATTCACACTCCTGGTTTCTCTTAAAAATTGCAAGATCTATAAAAATTATGGATACACACGCACATGCACAGGCACACTGCAAGATCTGGCGACACCAGGCTTGTTTTCCTGCATGGCCGTATCAAGCTAGGGCTGAGTGGTCGCCACAGCTCTGTGGGTCTTAGACATTTCAGTTGATCTGATTCAGCCCTTCATTATGAAGATAAGAAAGGTCTACAGATTCATACAGGCAGCTGAGTGGAAGTTAACTCCTAGTCTCTTGCATCAAGTGACCTCCAGAGTAAGTACAAAAGGGATGAGTAGCAAGGGAGGATAAGTGTATAAAAGCACTGACAATTCAGCTTTAAAATTGGGATTGTTTTTAGCATTTACTGAGCTCAGTAAATACATTATACCACCTTGTAGTTGGTTAAAGTACAAGTGACTAATCCACATAGAGCAGAGTAGCAAATTAGTTTCATTTCTTTTGAGCAACCATAAAGAGGGCTAATGCCACAGCAGGAGGATTCGGGTTATGTATTCATTCATTCCTTCATTCATCAAACACGAACTGTGTGCCAGCCCCTGATCCAGGCACTGGGAATCCAAAAAGAAATAAGCACTTGAACACAGGGATCTGAACACACATATGTAAAAACTTGATATAATGCAATAAGTGTTTTATTGGAGGAATATACAGCCTGCTGTTAAAGCCTAGAGAAAGGAACTCCTAATTCTGCTAAAGGGCACATGGAAAAGGTTACAAGGGAGGTGATGTTTGGGAGGATCCTGAAGGATGCATAGGAGTTTGCTAAGGAAAAAAAGGGGACATGGGAAAGACTTTCTTGAAGATAAACAATGTTCAGAGACAAAAAGTGACAGAAAATCAGCTCAAAAAAGATTTGGACAATAAAAAATGAAGAGAAAAAGGATGACAGATATTTGCTGTCTTACTTAATTGAAAAGTCCAGGAACTTCAAGTACAGTGAGCTTCAGGTGTTCAAAGGATGCCATCAAACCACAGACTCTCTCTCTCTCAATTCTTCCTCTTCCTCGTGATTTTTGTTCTCAGGCAGGCCACTCTCCAGATGACAGGCATCTGCCAGCAGCTCCAGGTTTACATTATCCCGACAGCTAGCAATGTCATGGGAAATTTCTCTTTCTCAATAGCTTCACTAAAAATCTTACAGTGAGTTATACTGGCTAGGTCTGGGTCACTTGCTTATCCCCAGAGTGAAGAGTAAATTCTTATCTAGGTCTTTGAGTTCTGACAGTAGGGCAGAATGAGTCCCAAAGGAAAATTAGAGCCCTGTGTCCTCTGGGTAGGCAAAATCATCAGATCTGGAGACAGTGGTGGATTGAGGGGTGGAGGAGTCTGTATTTAATGGGATTGTACACACATTGCCATTTGTGAGACCAGAAGACAAGAGCTAAAGATTCCTAGATTGGCAAAGATTGAGGGAACAAGGATTAGACTTTGAGTCTTTTAGGACAAACAACTTCTTCATTTGCAAAGGAGGAAGTTGAGTCTCAGAAAAGGGAGTTGACTTATCTCAGTCACACAACCTGACAGCAGCAGCGTCCAGGAGGAGTCCTGGTTCCCTGAATCTGAATCCCAGGACCTTCGTGCAGCGAGCATTCCTTCATCTGAGGAGGCAAGGGTGCCTTGGAGAGGGATGTGGGTGCTTCCAGGAACCCTTGGAATCACTTGCTCTGTGGTAGATCCATCAGCCTGCAGGCCCAGATGTAACACCATCTACCCCAGACAAGTGCCTGATATTTGGCCTAGGCCTTATAATAGCATTGCAACAGGTTCCTGGGCCCAGGGGCTGAATGACTCTAGGGCACCAAGCCCTACTTGGAGCAGTTAAGAGTGGGTGACAAGACAGTGGAAAGTAAGGAAGCGAAGCAGGGTGATGGGAAACAGGCTGAAGATGGGGCAAGGAAGGAGGAGGAACTTTGAATGGGGCAGGAAAAGAGATGCTCAGACCAGAAGAGTTCAATGTTCTGTTCTCTATAGTAGTTACCCAGTTTGTACGTGTGTTTTAAAAATAATTTTTTGGCAGTGTGATATGTGCCTATGGTTATACAATTAAACAACTAAGAGAGCTTATAATAAAAAGCATCTGCCTTCCACCCCCTGCACCCCTGCATATGCTGTTCCCCAGAAACCACTGGTTTTCAGTGGTTCTGCCTTTAGCCTTGGCTAATATTTATGGAGCACTTGTCATGCGCCAATCCCTTTGTGTACATGATTTCTTTGAGTGCTCACCACAACTCTGTGAGGTATGTATCATTATTATGTCCATTTTACAGATGTGAAAACTAACGAGAAGTAGATGATCTGTTCAAGGTCATATGGCTGGTGAACAACAGAAATAGGATTTTAGCCCAGGGTGTCTGACTCCAGCCACCAGAGTGGTCTTCATCATCGTACTCTGGTGTATGAAAAGCTTTATTAACTCTGTTCCTTGATTTATCAACTCTAGATATTATCTATTGACTTCTTAGTATGATTTATGAGGATTTAGCTCACTTAATGCCCACCTTCTGTGCACCAATTTTAACTAGGTGTGTCATCATATTTAGTTCTGTTATGGGAAAATTTGAGGCTTTAGTTGATACACTTAAATCTCAATTTCTAGTTCCTACTCTACATACATTTGTTGATTGGTTGTGTGGGGTCACCTGAAAGTTAGGTGGTAGGTGGTAGGCCATCCTAATTTTTTTTTTTTTTTAATATTTATGCCTAGTCACTGTAGCCTCCACCTCTGTGCTGGGCACAGAGCAGGTGCTTGATAAATACCTGTGCAATAGAACAAATGCAAAAAAAACTTAACAGTGCCAAAGGCAGGAAATGACCAAGAAATCTCAGGCAGGCAAAAGGCTCGGTAATTGCAGCCTGCAATGTCAGCCTGACTTCTTCAGAGATACAACCTCCTGCTGAGGAGGGAACACTGAGCTATAAAATGAAAATTGAAGGAGAATCGCTTCAGAGCAGCTGTCAGGAAGCACTTCCCCCAGAGGATATGCTGAATGACCTTGTTGTTGCAAGGTTGTCTTGGCTCACACACCTGGACCTCTTCCACCAGCCTGCAGGGAGGCCACCAGGGAATAACTCCAGGCAGGCCTCTGGCCATCTCCCCAATGTGGGAAACTTGGGGCATCCTATTAGCACCAGTTCCAAAGTGGGCTTTCTAAAAGGAATGTCTGGGGCTGCTGCCTTCTCCCATGGGCTGGAGAACCCTACCTGCCTAGGAAGAGTCCATTTGATGACGAAGGCTACCTCTTCTCCTGCTGTAGGGTCTTTGTGCATGCTATGCCTCAGCTTGTAGCACCCTCCTCCCTTTTATCTCCCACTCTTCCAGCTAATTCTTATTCAGCCATGCCACTGTCTAAGGGAAGACTTCCAGAACCTCCAGACTGGGCCACATTCCTTATTACGTTCTGTAAGTATTTTCTGCTTCTTACACTTAGCACAGTTGTAATTTTACAATTATTAGTCATTACTTGTAGAAAATTGGCCTTACCCACTAGACTGGAACCCCAATGAGGGCAGGGAGTATGTCTGATTTTCGTTACCACCGTGTCCCTGGCACCTAGCACAGCACCCAGCACATAGTAGGTGCTCAGTAAACATCTCTTGAATGAATGGAGTTCATCAAGCCCCTTTAATCAAATTGTTCACTTGTGTGAGCTTTAACCTCCTCAAAATCCAGTACATCTTTTGCATCTAAAAAGGAAGGGATGATGCTTTCTGTCCTTGACCTCTCTAGTCAAGGTTGTGATCTACCTTATGAAAATGCAGTGACTAGCCTCTCTGATGACTCACGCAGACTTCTGGGAGCACTTCCCCCTCCCCCACCACTGCCACACATACATTCTTTCCTTCCTCTCCCCTTCTTGCCCTCCCCTGACGGTGTCACCGAGCCCTGGCTCTTTGCCTTTGACTTCAGTGACTCTCAGTCTTGGCTGAGGCTGAATGATTAGTTTCTGATTCCAGAGTCCTGATAGGGGCCCAGACAAGTGTATCTCTAAAAAAATTCATAGGTGGTGCTGATGTGTGACCCACTATCTGAATTGATCTCAGAGATGTTTACTTCCCTCCAGCCACCTTCCCTACTCCAGTCCTACCTACCACCTCTTCTCCCCTGGGGAGAGCAGCCTCCTCCCCGGTCTCTCAGGACTCCAGGCTTGGGCTCCCCAATGTATTCACTTTGAGGCTGTCTACCAGAACGATCTTTCTGGGATGAAACCCTCATCATGCCACTCTTCTGCTTAAAACCTTCTCCTGTCTTCAGGAGAAAGCTCAAGTTCCCATAGAACCTTGCAAAGCCCTGGCTTACTTCTCCAGGTCCATCCCACCCACGTTGTTCCTCAGCCACCTTGCTCACACTCTGCTTCTCACCTGGGAGCCATAGTCAGGGCCTGTCTGAGTTGGGCCATGTTCTTTTCTTCTTCTGGGCCTCAGCACACTGCACCCTTGTCCAGTGTTAAAGATTTATTGTTAAAATAAAATGGAATGAGGCCAGGCGCAGTGGCTCATGCCTGTAATCCCAGCATTTCGGAAGGCCAAGGCAGGTGGATCACCTGAGGTTGGGAGTTTGAGACCAGCCTAACCAACATAGAGAAACCCCATCTGTAGTGAAAATACAAAATTAGCTGGACATGGTGGCACATGCCTGTAATCCTAGCTACTGAAGAGGCTGAGGCAGAAGAATCGCTTGAACCCAGAAGGTGGAGGTTGTGGTAAGCTGAGATAGCACCATTGCACTCCAGCCTGGGCAAAACTCTGTCTCAAAAACTCTGTCTCAAAAAAATAATAAATAAATAAAATGGTAAGGAAGACTTTATTCAGGGCTATTGCAATAGAGGTGTTGCAATAGGCAAGAGAGATTGGACTCAACTCTCAATAAAACAAAAATGGCAGGGGATGTACAGGCAAGGAGCAGAGCAAGAGCTCAGAAGATAGGAAATCAGTAAGAGGAGACATTGGGGGAGGGGGATTCTTTCTAAACTGGCCTAATGAGATTCTTGCTAAAGGGAGATCAGAGGCTTAGACATCAAGGGTGCAGGATGAGGAATTTGATCGTGTCTCAAGGATGAGGAATGACTTAGGGGATTCTTTGCCAAGACTGAGCTGGGCAGACCAAAGACAAGATGGGGGCCCAGGTCAAGGCCTAGTGAAGAAGAGGGCTCAGAGCAGTCTGACTGAAGTTTGGCCAAGGATAGAGACTTTGTCACCAAACACACTTCACTGAGCTGCCTCTAGGAAGTCATCTGATACTCCTCCACCCACAGCTCCCTCCGTCTGTGGATGTTAGCACTCATCACATCCCAGTGTAGTGATCTGTTTACTTGCCTGCTCCTCTCCTTGACTATGAGCAACTTGAGTCCAGAGACTGTATTGTGAATCCCCAGGGCCCAATGCAGTGTTTGGCTCTCAGTGTTGAATGAGTATATATTGATGAGCATGACTCTCATGGAATTGCTACTCTGCTCTGAAATAATCAATAACTGCATTGCCTGTATCAGTGGTTCTTGGAGTTCAGTGTAATCAGAGTCATTGAGAGGGCTTGTTAAACACAAATGTCTGGGCCCCACCTCCAGAGTCTAATTCAGTAGGTCAGACTGTGGCCAAGAATTTGCATGTCTAACAACAGGTGATGCTGATGCTGCTGGTCTTAGACTACACTTTAACAATCACTGACCTGTAGGGATTACAGCTGATATCATCCCCGAGTGATATACATCATAATGTTTTTTAAATTTAAAGGTTATAAGATTTAATAGGCAAATTTCAGGTGGATGGTGAAGTAGATATGATCTCATGATCTAGGTCACCTCCTTCCCTGCCTAAAGTATATGATTCTCCCTCGCTCTCATTTGCAGGCAAGAGTAACAGCTCAAGACTGCGTTTCCTTTCCCTGTGCTTCATTTGCTGTAGGAGGGGTGGCCTCCCAGCCCCTTCTGCCAGGCTGGGTGCCAGGCTGAGAGCAAGGCCCCAGGTGGCTGAGTGGCATTCTAATGCAGGTGGCCGGAGGACCTGCAACATCCTGAGCACTCTCCCCTCTCAGCCCTCATGATGAGCTGTTCGTACAAATAGATTCAGAGGGCAGAGATAGCCAGACAGTGGCCATGGCTGGAGCAGGCGGGGCAAGACAGAGCTTTCCAAAAATGACTCAGCCCAGCCCGAAGAGGGCCAAGATTCAACAGTTTGCAGGGCATGTGGACAAAGCTGGGATGTGCAGGGCAAGACAGAGCTTTCCAAAAATGACTCAGCCCAGCCCGAAGAGGGCCAAGATTCAACAGTTTGCAGGGCATGTGGACAAAGCCGGGATGTGCAGGCTGCGGTATTCATGTGTGCCTGTGAGGCTGCAGGGCAGAGTCAGAGTTGGAAAGAGAAGGGGACAGTGCCAGGAGCCAGGGCTGGAGGCCAGTTCTCCCTGCATTTGCCACATTCTAGGGAGGAGTGCTTTCAAATTCTAATTTGAACTTGACCATTCCAGGCCATGATGAAAGAATATTTGTCAAGATAGGAAGATAGAACATGTATTATTTACAGTGTGCTATCCTAATTTAGACAGGTGATATATGGACCTCTATTTGTACTCTTGCTCAGGCCATGCAAATGATTGGGGTGGGCCTGCGAGAGTGACCAAAGGAAATGAACAGCCTAGGCAAGCAAGACTGCTTCTTAAGGGTCTATGCTGCTCTTTGGGGTGAGACCCACCAAGTGGAACCCCAGGTACCCTGCTTCCCTGGGGACTGGCTATACTCCTCAGGAGCACTTGGTGGGATTCTCTTCTGGGAGGTGAGAGTGAAAACTTGTTCCAATGTCAAATGAAAACAACTTTGCACCTGCTTATTTGGAACAAAGGAAGAAGCCTGAACCTTAGGAGGTTTAGATCTGGGGTTCCCAGTGCAAAAGGAACATAAAATCTTGGGACCCCAAACTCACTATACCAAGGAAAAAGTTAAGTTTGGAAACTAAGTCACATAAAAAAAACACAAAAAACGAAAAAACCTCTTTTCCTTTTGGTCCTAAACAGATAGCTGCGAGATAGAAGGCCACATTTCTCTCCGGGTGGCCTTCCTCACCCTAACAATGTAAATTAACAGCCTATCTTAAGGGGTATGGGACAAGACAAGACTAGAATTCATCCCAGATACACTTGCTTCGGCCAGTCATATCAGCTCTGTAAACCTGTTTCCTTATGGGAATGATTGTAATGCTTACACGTAGAGGGATTATGCCAAACCCTTTGTACTGTGTCTACACAGGTGGGTTCTTAGTAAGTGATAGCTGTTATTTGTGATTTACTGGTAGTTTATTTCTATTTAATGTGGCTTATTCCCCAATCAGCCCCATCCTTGGTAGAGTTTGGCAAGTTGGAGACCCTGGTCCTCTGGATCCCTGGCCTTCCCTTTGATCATTCCTGGCAGGCTTGTGGACACCTTTTCAATTCATTGTGGGGCCCCCCCCACCCCTACAGTTCTTACAGATTAGGCATCCTGCATTGATATACAGATTCCTGGGCCCTGCATCAGAGAGCCTGCTTCACCAGGATGGGATCAGGCCCAGGAATCTGTATTTGATGAGCTCCCCAGATGATTCTCATACATGCAACAACTCTTGGAGAAATATTGTGGCTGAGAAAGCAGTTTGGCAGGCAGAACCAAGAGCAGTGGCTGAGAGGCAGATTCCTGTTCAACCCAAACATTTTTCTTAATTTTCTTTTCTTTTTTTTTTTTTGAGATGCAGTCTCACTCTGTTGGCCAGGCTGGAGTGCAGTGGTGTGATCTCCACACACTGCAACCACTGCCACCAGGGTTCAAGCAATTCTTCTGTCTCAGCCTCCCGAATAGCTGGGATTATAGATGCCTGCCACCACACCTGGCTAATTTTTGTAGTTTTAGTAGAGATGGGTTTTCACCATCTTGGCCAGGCTGGTCTTGAACTCCTGACCTAGTGATCCATCCGCCCTGGACTTTCAAAGTGCTGGGATTACAGGTATGAGCCACCGAGCCTGGCCCCTGAAAGAATTTTCTAAGAGTCAAAGCTGCATAAGAATGAGTTAAGCGGCCCTGAAAAAGTAGTGAGCCCCCTGTCAAGGAAGGTGTGCAAGCAAATGCCAGATAGGAGAAACTTTAGTTCAGGAGTTGGATTTTATGACCTTGAAAATTTTTATGATTCCACTTTCTTTTTCCTTTATCTCTTGGGAAACACTCTGTGTCTTCAGAGAGAGTTTTTTTGTTCAAGTCTCTCTTGGAGACCTATCTCCTCTGAGCCTAACATGAGCATTCAAGTTTGAGAATGGAATAAATGCTTTTGTGTCCTAGGACAGAAAGCTGGTGATGAAGAGCATTTCAAGCTGCCCCATCTAATTGTGTCAACAGAGGGGTTTCTCCCACTCTGGACTCTGGGGAAGAGGAGTCCTGCTTCCAGCCTTCTGTGCACCCCTCCCCATTCCTTCCCCATGCCTGCATAAATAACTTATAAAAAGAATTGGAAGCAAAGGAGGCTGTAGAGTCGGTTTGAGACTGTGCTCAAGAGGGGACTTGGAGCAGCCATGTCTTGCCGTAACTGTGCCTAACGTCGCGTGTAATCGCCGCCATGTGTCTCTGTCAAGAACTTGAGTAGGCTTCAGCAAGGTCCCTGGAAACTCCCCTGTCAGGACTCTCTCGGCGGGAGAAAAATGGGTAAATTAGGACAGTGATAAATCCTGCTGTCCTTCTGTAGTCATACCCCCTGTAGCAAACCAGCTCAGCAGGGCACAGGAAGTAAGCAAACCTCAGGTGTGAGATTGGGATGTGTGGGTGCTTTGCAAGTACATCTCTCTCTCTGAAAGCAGGCCCTGGCCAATAATTTGTTTGAGTTGATGGGTTGACATGTCAGTTGTTAAGGATCTGAGAAAGTAGTTGGAGGGAGTGGAAAGGGTTGTTTTTTTTTTAACGTGCTAACTTCACTAATCAACAGTGAGGGCCCAGCCTTCTCTGCCCCTAGGCTGGCATCTTCCAGATCTGAACCTGGATAGGTTTCTTTTCACTTGTGTTATAAAAGCCAGGAGAAAGCATCCTATTCCACACCAAGCCCCAGAGCTATCCTTGGAGACCTATCTCCTCTGAGCCTAATGTGAGCATTTCCTCCTTGGACCAACCCCCATCCTCATTGAAGGGCATTGAATCTAGCACTTCAGGGACCTGCCATTTTGCTCTTCAAATAACAGTTTTAAGAATGGTGGCCACATGTTGAGCACCTCCCATGAGCCAGACACAGTGCTAAGAATGCCACATGTGTAACCTCAAATGTTCATAGGCATAAAATTACTAGTTCCATTTTACAGATGACAAATGTGAGGCACAGGGTGGTTAAGTGACTTGCCTAGGTTTGTGTGACCTAATATCCATAACTGTTTGGGTTGGAGGGGAGAATAACACAATGAATGTGGACACTGGATCAGATCCCCTGGTAATGAATTAAGTCTTTGTCTCTTACTAGTTATCAAAAAGGATACTGCAACTTGTCTAAGCCTTAGCTTTATTCTTTATAGAAATAAAAATAGCCGGGAGTGTGGCTCACACCTGTAGTCCCAGCATTTTGTGAGGTCGAGGAGGGTGAAACACTTGAGGTCAGGAGTTCGAGACCAGCCTGGCCAATATGGTGAACACTCATCCCTACTAAAAATACAAAAGTTAGCTGGGTGTGGTGGTGCGTGACTGTAATCCCAGCTATTCAGGAGGCTGAGGCAGGAGAATCACTTGAACCTGGGAGACAGAGGTTACAGAGAGCAGAGATTGCACCACTGCACTCCAGCCTGGGCAGCAGAGTGAGACTCTGGCTAAAAAAAAAAAAAAAAAAAAAAGTTGCGGGGGATAATAATAATGCCTATTTTTTATTTGTGGTAGGCAAAGTAATGGTCCCCCAAATATGTCTATATCCTAATCTCTGGAACTTGTGAATATGTTACCTTATGTGATCAAATGTAAGCATGAATGTTAAGGTGCTTTGCATGTCAGTAATAACAATAATAGTAATAGTAATTATTATAATTACATGCCAGACACTGTTTTAAAGAGAACCATTGGGAATGTAACAGAATCTGCCAAAAGCCTCCCAACCAAAAGACCCCTCCTAGCCACATTTCCAGTGGAAGTTGTTCTCTCAACCATTCCTTTCTTCTTCCTGGTCCAGAGATAAAATAACTCACAGGCAGCTGTCCAGACGAGAGGAACATGAAGAAGGCAGTGCTTATTACAACATAAAAAGGACCAGGCTCTGTTTACTCAGATTGGGAAACAGATTCTAGGAACAATGTGTCTGCTCCAGTGTAATTATCTTGAAAGTGGTCGGCATTTTACTCAGCTCCAAAACTCATAAAGAGGCTTCAAAGAAATACACTGGGGACTGTTTTATCAAAAGGGACTTAAGAAGGGTAAAGTTTTGAGATTAAACTAAGCTCTTAATTGAATCAGCAAAAACTGAAACAAATTTGAAAGGGAGTTTTGTGCAACAATTTTGGATATGCAGACTGGAAAGAAAAGAGAGAAACAGACCCAGATACCTGGCAGAATATCTCTGCACTGTTGGCTAATGTTAGTGAGAGGAGAAAGAAATGAAGTTATTGGAATCATAAACCCCTAGCTTAGAAGAAACATGGAGCTTCCATCTGTTTCATCCTTTTCACTTAATTCACTTACATTTAATTCAACATATCCAGTCATTCATTTTTCAATAAATGAAGACCAAGCACGTGCTAAGTGCTGCTGTGTTACGTGCTGGGGATGCAACGGAGAGCCCAGTGAGTCCTTCCTTCCAGGAGCTTAGGGTGCTCCAGCTCCCACATACCTATCTTAGCAGGAAGTCTCTAATCCTACTATCTCCCCACCCCCATGCTCCACTTTATTTTTCCATGAAAATCTTATTTGGCTTAGTAGCAGAGCCAGCACTTATACTCCAGCCTATTTGCCTTTAGAACCAGATGAGTTTGGGATTCAGAAGGCCAGATCCTGGTCCTGTTTCTGCCTCCTAGTCTCTATGTGATCTTGGAAAAGAAAATTGTATTCATACGTGGAAAGAAACTGAGCTCAGGGAAGGCTTTCCTCCTCTTGCTCCCCCAACCCCCATGTTATGTTCAAATCTTGGCTTCTCCACTAACAAGCTGTGTGCTCATAAGCAAGTTGCTTAACCACTCTGTTCCTCTGTTTCATCATGTGTAAAATAGGATGTTGGAAGTTTTTGTTAAAATAAATGTATGTGAAATGGTTAGAAAAGTGTCAGGTATGTAATAAACATTTAACAGACATTAACCATTATTATTAGAGCACTGTGGACCTATGGATCTTTTTTTTATAGTATTAATCACTGTTTCATATTACATATTTGAGTGATTATTAGATTTAATCTCCCTCCTCTCATTAGACTGTAAACTCTGTAAAGGTTGTTTTACCTATTCTCAACAGTTACTTCCGTGACTGGCACGTAATAGGAGCTCAATAAATATTTGTTTAATGGGTTAATGAATAAATGAATTTCTTCCCCAACCCATCTCAGATTGCTGAGGAAAGAAGAATCTAAAGAGCTGCCAGAGCATCTGTTCGAGGAGGTTTTTTCAAACAACTCCAACAGCTGTTTGTGCTAGAAGCCACCATAAAAAGCATTCTTAAAAGCAAGAGGGAAAGAACAGCAGTAAGGAAGAGATCTATGGCCCAGCTGGGATCCTGGATCTATGGCTGCAGCAAGGCTCAGGGGAGGGAAGAGGGAGGGCAGGAAGGTGGAAGAGGGAGGGCAGGAAGGTAGAAGCAGGGGCTGAAGAGAGGCAGACAGAGGCATAATTTTGAATCAGAGACAGAGATACTCAGTGAGAAAGACACCCAGAGAGGCAGAAACCGGCATTGAGAGGCACTCTGTGGTTGACAGAGACAAAGATGGAGTGGGAGAAGGAAAGGAGGGAAGACAAGTGTTTGAACTGGCAGTTAATTCCCCAAATCCTTGAGGGGTTTTGAGAGATAGAGAGTAATGCAGGCTTCAGCCTTGCCTGGTTGATTTATGGCCAGCGAGAGTTGAGCCACTGTTGAGCTAAGCACATTATGCGGCTGTGTGGCCTGGAACTTTTTGCAGTCATGCCTGAGACTTCCCCAGAGCAGATCAAGGATGGAGAGCCTGTCTGCTCTAATGGGATGTGAACAGTTCTCAGAATCGGGGAAATCATGGCATGGAGGACTTATACCTTTGCAATTACCCTCCATTCTAATTGGGAGCCACACAAGAAGTTTTGATGGGAAAGACTGACCCTGTTGGCTGGGCCTCCTTCCACCTTTCCTTTTCTCCTTCTTTCCCTTCTTTCTTCCCTCCTCCCCACTTTCTTCTCTCCTCTCTCCCTTCCTTCCTTCTTTCCTTTCTCATTTATTAAGCATTCAGAATGTACAAGACAACCAGGGATATGGCAATCAGAGAGGACATGAGTCTTAAGTTTTAAAGAGCTCTCAGTGGCACAGCATAAAGAGGAGAAAAGCAGGCAGTGGAATAATACGTACAGTGTGATGTCATTTATATGAACTACTTTTGTTATTTTTACTTGTTCATGATACATGTATTTAATGGATACATATAAGTATAAAAACAGATTAGGCAGAAATTACCTAAATTTATATCTGAGGTTCCTGGGGGATGAGGTAGGGAGGAAATGAAACCTGGAATGGAAATCAGGGGATTTCATCTTCAGATGAGTGAGATACTGCTTATTTTATTAAAAAAAAGAAATCTGACAATTTTTTTGAATGGTCATTTTTACATGGTGGATACATAGGGTTATTTGGTATATGCTGTTCTTTAAAAATTTCTCAGAATAAAAAAGAAAGCTCAAGAAATTGAAACATTTACTGTAATTCACTAAGACAAGTCACTTTTATGATCTCTTCTGCATTAATTCCAGAAGGTAGAAGCAGCAACATGATTAGAAGGTGGAACTTAATCCCTCTCTCTCTTATACCCCGGTCCATCTATTCCCCAGTCCATATTTTCAGGAACAAATTCCCCTACTACATGCTAAGCGAAATAAAATATGACTAGAGATATTTTATTTCTAGAGATCTCCAAGAGTCAGGAACTTAGGTTGTTAAGGCAGGAAGGGTCTGAGAATTAGACGTCAAAGTGAGTAGACTCCTCTGAGCATCTGTGGAAAGGAGGCACTGACCATCCATGGTCTTTGTCTTCTTAGACACTGTAATTTGTAAGCAGGTAAGAGCACAGGCTTTGGAATCAGCCAGATCTGGGATAGGGGCTCTGTAGTAGCTATGTGACCTTGGTCAAGTTACTGAGTCACTACGAACTTTAGTTTTCTCATCTGTAAAATGAGGACAATAATATTTCTCAAGGTTGTTGCGAGGTTTAAATGACCCGGTAGAAGTCACGTGACAACAAAGCAAACAATGGGATATCAGCATGGGTTAATCTCTTCCTTCTCAGGGGTAGGATTTCCTCAGTGGGACATCTGAAATATGGCTCCATGGTCACACTTAGTAAAAGACCAGAGTCACCAGGACTTCCTTGTCTTAAAAAAATCTTCCCCCATGGAGAAAGCAGCAATTTAAGTGGCAAAGATGGTGTAGACCCTGGGTCTAAACAAGTCCTGTGCCCAGGAAGAGGCAGGAGTCCCAGGATCATAGAACAACAGAGCTGGAAGGGACATCACCAAACCTTGCTGCACAACACCTGGAAAAAATCACTCAGATTCTCTCTCTCTCTCTTTTTAAATTCTTTTTTTCGAGACAGTGTCTCACTCTGTCACCCAAGCTGGAGTGCTGTGGTGAGATCTCTGTTCAGTGAGTTCAAGAAATTCTTCTGCCTCAGGCTCCCAAATAGCTTGGATTACAGGCGTGCGCCACAATGCTCAGCTAATTTTTTTTTTTGTATCTTTAGTAGAGACAGGGTTTCGCCATGTTGGCCAGGCTGGTCTCAAACTCTTGACCTCAAGTGATCCACCTGCCTTGGCCTCCCAAAGTGCTGGGATTACAGGCATGAGCCACTGAGCCCAGCCAAATCACTCAGATTCTTAAGCCTTAGACTGGAATGGCCAAGACTGGGGTGAGAAATCTTTTCTTCCATGAAAACTCCACTCAAAATACATGTTAAAAGAATGACATATCATTTTTCATCCATAATATGGCAAAAACAAAAATTTGATAACATCAAACATTGTTGGAAAAATGTGTGCTCTTAACCACTGCTGGTGGGTGCAGCCACTTTGGAGAGCAATTAAAATTGTCCCTATTGTCCTGGATTCATGTCATGAGGCTTTGTACAAAGAGGCCTGCCTGGGGATCCTTGTTGAAGGATTGTTTGCAATAGCGGAAAGTTGAGAACAAACTAAAGCAGAGAGGAATGTCTGGATAAACCATGATATGCCTGTATCTTGAATACTATACAGCTAAAAATAATTAGGTCAATCTCTAAATATTGATGTAGAAACAGCTCCAAGAAATATCATGTTCTAAAAAGGAAACTGCAACATCATATATACAACATGACTTTTATGTAAAAACAATAACAAACATGTAGGACTATATATATTCTGTGGGTATATTATATCTATAAATGTACAGAAAAAGATCTATAAAGATACACACTAATCTGATACTGGAAGGACAGAGGGATAGAGGAAAAGGATGGTTTCACCTTATATATAATGTCTTAACTTTTTACCAGGAGAGCATATTTATTTACTGCTTATGCAAAAATGATTGAAACAGCTTTATTGAAGTATTACTGACACACAATATATCGCACACAGTTGAAGTATGCAATTTGACACATGCACACCTGTGAAACTATCAGTATAATCAAAATAATAAAGATATTTATCAGTTGCACCCAGAAGTTTGCTCATGTGACAAAATTCTGTCCAATGAGATATAAGTGTAATTCTGTGGAGAGACTTCTATAAAAGCCTTCCTTGCCCTTACATAGAGACACAAAGGAAGAAAAAAAAATATCTTCTTTTGCTGGAGGTTTTTTTTTACCTGAGTGATGTCTGGAATAGTGTAAGCCAGCTTATGATTCAGGGAAGAATAGAGGCAAGTTGGGAGCAAAACCAACACACATAAGGATGGTGGAGGGAGAAAGTGGAAAGAACCTGGGTCCCTGATAATATTGCTGAGCCACTGAATTAACTAACCCTGAAGATACCAGATGTCCTTCTTTGGAACTTCTGGTTAAATAAATGGAATAAAATGTCTATATTGTTTAAACATATTTGAGTTGGATTTTCCGTTACTTACTTATAGCTAAAAGCAAGCGAAGAGATGTGTTTTGAGAATTAAGGGAGAGCTAGCATCCTGGCCTCGGAAAGGAAGAAAGTCAGAGGTTAAGCAGAGGTTTGAGGAAGTCAGAGATGACCACTAGAGGAACAAACATGCTCAAAATAGGATGTGACATGGGAGAGCCAGGAGGGACTACTAAAACATTTAAGTATTCTTCCTGGGTACCCATAACATCACTTGGAGGGATGTGTAGTGGACTTCCCGAAGTCAAGGGAGAAGGGAGCTAGAATTGTTGTTATTTGGGCATTAAAGAAAAGTGAGATCCTTGATGATTAAGGAGGTGGAGGCACCTGGGTGCCCCTTGAACACCCTGATTTGCAGTTTCCCCGTCTGTAACGGGTATAATAGTTCCTTCCATGTCCACCTACAGGGTCATCATGAGAATGGACTATGATCTGAGATAAGGTAGAAAGAGCAGCAGAAATCAAACACACAACACAAAGCCTCATCCCTACCATTTGCCTTCTACCCCTGTCAGAGCAACACTATTGAACTACATCCTCTGGGTGTCTCTAGGGAGCTAATATGTACAATTCAGAAGCCTTATCTACAAGAAAGCCAGAATGTTTTTGGAAAGACATATTCTTCCTTAGAACTGTTGGTGACAGTCAGTAAAATTTCTTTCCATGTTTGGGTATGTGTATAAATGCCCATGTGGGTAGAAATGTAATCACTTATATATGCATGATTGTAGGATGCATCTGTGTGTGTCTGTGTCTGCATGTGTAGGGATAGCAGGGTGTGGCTAAAGAATAATCAGAGCCAGGAGCACTTGAGAGCTAGTCTCGATTCTGTCACTTCCCAGCTTTGTGACTTTGAGGAAATTCTTCAACATCTCTGAATCGCAAGTTCTCTGTCTATAAAATGTGTCTGCTATGACTTACAAGGAGACCGTGAACTTGAACACTGAATTTGAAAGTTGTCTGGCAAGCAATAAGGAAAATATATCCGAAATGTGTATGAATGAAGCTGCATATGTAGTGTGTGTCTGCATGTGCAAGTGTGAGGGGGGTATATATAAATAATGTATGTGTAGGAGGTAGATATGTGGGTGTGTATGTTTACATGCATGGGTGTTATGTATGATCATGGGTTTGTAAATGTGTGAGAGAAAGGGAGAGAGGAGGATAGGAACAGAGGGAGAGAGGGCGAGGAGGAAGAAAAGAAGAGTAAGGAATTAGTAAGAAAGGAAAGGCCGAAGGAAGGAAATTAGGAAGGAAAGAGGAAAGAGGGGACTGAGACTCACGAGTCCAGATCTTGCTGTTCTCTCTGGAAGCCTCTGCCAGCTCCAGGAATGCAGACTGGAATTGGTTCAGACACCTTGGGAACTCTCTCTGGAGCCATTCTATCTGCTGGCTACTCTGTCCCAGGATCACCTCTTGATACTTTCCAGAAGGCTAGGACTGAAGGGGGATATGTTCAGAGCATCAAGGTGCATTTCCTTGGTACTCCAGTGCGAAGGGGCTGCTCAGTGTCCAGGTGCTTTGCCTCATCTGCACCTGACCGCTTGGGCCACCCATGAAGTCAGGCTCACCTCTGCTTGCTCCCCACGATTTTCATAGCAGCATCCTCCTGCTGCCTACCCACCTCGGTCCCTCCCATTTCTCTAGGTCACCCTGCACATGCCACAGGCTTGGCTCATAAGATGTAGGGGATCCCCTTACCTCCTGCATGGTTGGTCCCTCTGAGTATGCAAGTTGGTTTCAAATAGCCTCTTTTCTGAGAGGCCTCCCAGTCTACAGCAACTCTGTTCTCCATGCCCAGCTATTTCCTTAAAAAAATGTACTTCACTTTTAGCTGTGAAAAATAACGCATCTCAAAGTACATATAACATGGGTGTACAGCATGGTGGATGATTATAAACCAAACACCCATATAACCACTCCCACCCCCCACATTACTGTAAACCAAAAATAAAATTCTAAGCCCCACAGCCATCTGAATGGACCTCTTTTCTGGGCTAAGGGAATTCCAAAGTTAACCTGAAAAACTAGTTCAGGACCTGATGGGAAGCTGGGTTCAGACATGTCTCATTATAGCCTCCTTCCCTTTGGAATTCAGGAAAAGCCAACCAGCATTAACATCAACACAGACTTTAACTCTGATAAGAAGCATTTACAATTTGTTCTCTCTGAGGCCGGCTACCTGGAGGCTGATAAAACATTGGTCTCCACAACCCTTTATTGTAACCCAGACATTCCTTTCTATTGATTCCAGGTCTTTAGACAATGACTTAACTCTCAACCAATTGCCAATCAGAAAATCTTTAAGTCTACCTATGACCTGGAAGCCCCCATTTCGAGTTGTCCTGCCTTTCTAGATGGAAGTAATGTACATCTTATATATATTGACTGATGTACTGTGTCCCTAACATGTATAAAAGGAAGCTGTACCGCAACCACCTTGGGCACATGTCATCAGGACCTCCTGAGGCTATGTCATGGATGCGTCTTTAACCTTGGCAAAATAAACTTTCTAAATTGATTGAGACCTGTCTTAGATACTTTTGGGTTTACATTACAAAATAAAATCTTGCCTGCATCTAAGGAAGAAGAGCTCTTCACCATTCTTAAATGTTTCTCTTCCAGGTACACCCTCTTCCTCCTTCCCTAAGGTAACCATTACTTTGACCTTTCGATAATCATTCTGCACTGGCTGTTAAACTATTGTCTCCAGGGTTGAAGACCCAGGGTTCTAATCCTTGCTTTGTGATGCTAAAGGCTGGGGCCCAGCAAGCCACTTTCCCCGATCCAGCTGCCTCCCTCTTACATTCTGCCTATAGGGGGCGCTATAGGGGAAGGCGCTTAGATCAGGATGAAAGGAAAGAAAGTTTTATCCTATTTGTGTACCTGTCAGCTTCAACACAAAAAAGCAGTTTGTTTCATAGTAGAAGCTGGTTCCAATTTGTAGTTTTCCCAACACTAAGAAACAATCTTATGGTGCCCCTTCAGAGACACCAATACCTGTCAGCCAGGCTGAAGCCCCTTTCAGAAATTCCTGACCCAGCTCCAAGTCTTGAAGTTTTAGTAATTTTGACCTCTTTCCTCTGTCCCCGCTCCCTCAGCTGCTTCCTGCAATTACTACCTCTATGAACTCATTTTGCCTTTTTAGTTCTTTAATACCTAATAATTTTATATTAAATTCCTCGTGTTGAAATAGCTTGTGTGATGGTTTCTATCTCATGATTGAACCCTGTCTCATATAATTTGCTTGTTTTTCTTTATACTTTTATCACCTAAGGATGCATCCCTAAACACTAAAACGTGGTTTTACCAATATTAAACTTCACCTAAATGAAATCATACAGTACTCTTTGGTGTACAACTTCTTTCATTAAATATGTTTGTTGCATGTGTTTGTATATCTGTTTCTATTGATGTGTGATTTTCCATTGTATAGATGTACCCCAATTTATCCATTCTTCTCTTGCTAGACATTTGAATTGTTTCCAGTTTCCAGCTATTATAAATAATAAATACTGCAATGAACATTCTTATACATATTTATTGCTACCATCATGCCCATATTTTTATTGGGCATGTATGTAGGAAAGGAATTGCTAGGTGGTAGGGAATATGGACAAAGCTTTCCAAAGTAGTTGTACCAATTCACACTCTCATCAGCAAAACATGAGTTTCTATTACTCCACATTTTCACTAACTCTTTGTATTGTAAGTCTTTTTAAGACTAGCCATTCTGGTGGATACACAGTGGTATCACACGTATACCACTGTACATGTGTGATACTGTAGCAGGACACGCTGCAGACAAAACCTCTCGGACACCAGGTTTGTGAAGGAAGTGGCTTTTTATTTGGCCAGGAGTCTCGGCAGACTTCCATCTCGAGAACTGAGCTCTCCGACTAGAAAATCCTGGCCTCTTTTAAAGGCTCACAATCTTAGAGGGTACATGTGAGAGGCTCGTGATCGATGACGTAAAGGAGGGGTATGTGACTTAGGTGGGGATCTAATCGTGATTAAGCAAGAACAATGCCTTCTAGGGAAGATTCCTCCATACCATTCCTGTGATCTATAGACAGGATAGGAACTGGGGTGGGGGGTTTGATCTTTAACCTCCAAGTTCTGCTAATGGCACCGGTTTTGTCTCCTCCACTGACTTTGTGCCTTCTATTTTCAACTTTCACTTCTTCTTTTGAAATGCAATGTAGAAGACTAAGAGGAAGTGGTCTTAGAAGCTTAAGAGGAAGAGGTCTCCTTCCTCAGTACAATATGCAACCTTTACAACCTTTTGCAATAGTAGATAGTGGTACTGAATTATTTTAATTTGCATTCCCTGATGACAAAGGAGGTTGAGAACCTCCTCTTTTGTGAGGTTCCAGTTCAAATCTCTTCTCTGTTTTCCTACTGAGTTGTCTTTTAGTTATTGATTTGTATCATTCTTTATACATTCAGAATATGGCCAGTTACAGTTTTTATACATATCATCTTCCATTCTGTGGCTTGCCTTTTCACTTTCTTATAATATAATGAACAGTTTTAATATTCTAGTGTAGTCAAAATAGTACTTTTTTCCCTTCACGATTAGTGCTTTTTCCGTGTACTGTTTAAAACAATTTCTCTCACGTAGAAAGTTTTTCTATGTTATCTTTTTAAAGCACTATTTTTTTGCCTTTCAGATTTAGAACCTCTATCCCCCTGACATTAATTTTTTGAGTGATTGATCCATGGATTCTCATGGATTCTTTTCTGTAATCTGATATCAAATACAAATAATGATGATGATGATTATTATTATTTTGCTTTCCAGTCCTTCTGCCTTTAGTTTTTTTCTTATCTTATCATACTGGCCAAGATTTTCAGGATAAAAATGAATGGAAGTGAGAATAGCAGGTTTTCCTGTCACATTCCACATCTCAAAAGAAACATTTCACCATTAAGTAGGATTTTTGCACTAATATACTTTTCTAGATACTTCTTATCAAATCAAGAAAATTTTCTTTGTTGTCTGGTTTCCAAGAGTTTTATGTTGTGACTTGATAATGAATTTTATCCTATGCATTTTTTGTACCTATTGAGATTATAATTAGATTTTTCTCCTTCATTTAACTAAAGTAGTGAACTACACTAATTTTTAAGCTTTATACTAACTTGGCATCCAGGAATAAAACCAATTTAATTAAGATACATACCTAATTATATATTTCTAGAATATTTTTTGCAATATTTTGGTTAGGGTTTTGCATTTATCTTCATGAGTAAGATTGCTTGTAATTTTCCTTTCTTATATTAATCCTTGTCAGGGTTTGGTATCAAGATTATAGCTTATCTTATAAAATGAGTTGAGAAGTACTTCATCTTTTTCTATTTTCTATAAGAGTTTGGTATACATTTGGTAGAATTTGCCTGTATATTGTCTGGGCCTAGAGTTTTCTTTAAGGAAGAGTTTTAATTATGAATTTAAATAGTCTTACTGAAGTTTTCTATTTCTTCTTGTGTCTGCTTTAGTAAGTTGTGTTTTACTAGAAATGTATTCATTTAACCTAATTTATTTGAAATTCATTGGTGTAAAAGAGTTAATACTATGATTTTATTATACTTTAAATTCTAATTAAAATTGTGTGTTTATGTAGGGTATTTCTCTTTTCGTTGGTTATTTGTTTCTACTTCTACTTTCTTTTTTTTTCTTTGATAACTCCAGCCATTTATCAATATTATCAGTCTTTTCAAATGACCTACTTTCGGCTTTATTGATTCAGTCTATTGTATGATCATTTTCTCTGTTATTAAATGCTGTTCTTATTTTTATTTTCTAATTTATTTGGGATCAATTTGTTATTTATTTTTTCTATTGTTTTGAGATAAATACTTTTTCAGCCTTTCTTCTTTTCTAATATGTGTATTTGAGGCTATATATTTCTCCCTAAAAATATTTTAAACCATATCCTAATGTTTAGATATGTCATATTTCAATTAAAATTCAATCTGAAATAGTTTCTAACCCCCATTGTGATTCATACTTGAATCTATGACATATTTAGAAATCTATTTCTTATTTTCAAAGTTAAAATTTTGAAATTTGTTACCCTTTTTTTCCGATGAATTGAGCCTTTTATATTAAGAAAAAGCCCTCTTTATCTCTATACTGCTTTTTGACTTAAAGTCTACTTGCTATTAAGATAGATGCACTGCAGAGATCCAAGATGGCCGATTAACAACAGCTCAGGATTGTAGCTCCCAGTGAAAGCGCAGAGACCGAGTGGACGCCGCACTTTCAGACGAATTTTTGTTGCCCACAGACTGGGAGATTCCCGGCAGAGGAGGCACACGGGTCGCCAGCACGACTTTTTTGGCCGGCACAGCTGTTTTGCCGGCG
>CAUYLG010038065.1:0-64850 GCA_963573385.1 Cacajao melanocephalus | reverse complement strand
AATATTGGTTGGCTGCTTGTTTGTTATTTTCATCTCTTATTCCTTCCTGTCTCCATTGTTAAACACAATTATTGGCATAATAGAGGTTTTTAATACCCATTTTTAGACTGCATTCTAGCCTGGGCAGTAGAACAAGAATCTGTTCTCTCTCCCTCTTTTCCTTCCTCTTTCTTTCTCTCGTACAGTCTTTTTTTTTCTTTCTTTCACTCTCACTTTCTTTCCTCTCTTTCAAAAAATTAAAAAAAAAAAATTAATACTTCTACAAAAAAAAAAAAGTCACCATTCTCATCCTCTTGATGCTGAGTGAAAGAGTAAAGTCTTAATGTCTCTGAGGTAGAAGAAAATCTGCATGTCAATGGACTTGTGCAGTTCAAGCCCATGCTGTATTTTTATTTCTTCTGTTCAAGATATTTAAATATCTTTATCAGATATTTTATATTAATATATTACTTATAACTTTACCTTTTACATTCTTTTATCATCAACTTCTCATGGTCTAAGAGGATAATGTAATTATCCCTACTCTTTGCTCTATCTCCTCTCTGTACCCTCCAGCTATTCTTTCTGTTTTTGATTTTAAATTGTCCAGACTGATAGCATATGTTATTTTATGATTATTTGTGTGTGCCCTTGCAAGCTTTGTCTTTAAAATGACAATACAAGTGGAAAAACCAATAAGCATTATTTACATTATTTTGATTGAGAAGGAAAGCAGTGTTTAGGATGTTACTTCTTCAAAGTCAACCCAAGTACCACTTGAAGAGGAGGTTCATACTGATCAGGACTAATGAACTATCATTAACTGAATAAATTGTTCAAATTAATGCTAAATTTTAAATTGCTTCATCTTTGAATAGTGCTTTTGCTATGCTTGAACTTTCTAATTTCTTTTTCCTTGTTGAAGGAGAGAATGTGCCTTTTTGCCGTTTCACTAACATGTTCCCCTTCTTACTCTTTTGTAT
Source organism: Cacajao melanocephalus (assembly GCA_963573385.1). Taxonomy (NCBI): domain Eukaryota; kingdom Metazoa; phylum Chordata; class Mammalia; order Primates; family Pitheciidae; genus Cacajao; species Cacajao melanocephalus. The sequence goes on along the minus strand of CAUYLG010038065.1, from coordinate 63,888 downwards.
CAACTGCTTAAAATGTCTCATTTTCTCCTTGGAATCTTAAAACTAAAATTAATTTTTACAGAGTGTGTGCTGAATTTATATTCTTCTCAAATTGGACCCAAGTAATTGAAGGAAGAGAGTAAAGTTGGGATATATTCTGGGAAATTTTTTACTTGAGGACTGGGGAAAACATGTTAAGGTAAACCATAGGAATGAAAGAAATGTCATTTCAGGCTATAACACCAAATGGGTGGGACATGATTTTATTGTCTTCTGCCATTAAGAGTCGGCACTAAAGTGTTTTAAGAGATTTACTGAGATGCTTTTCAGTATTTGGGAAGATTTGAGGGATTAGATTTTGTGAACCTTGAATCATACTGGAATACTGTAGCCCTGGAAGCTCTCCTTTCACAGAAGAGTCTGAAATCATGTTTAACTCTTCTAATTGAGAAGAGTCCTCAATTAGTGAGGAAGCTACAAGGTGTTAAACAGATTAACACCTATTATATGGACAGATCTTTGTGCAAGTAAATCAAGGACCAAACTTCCAGATGCTTACTAGAGAGATTAATGGCTGTAGGCCATGTTTTCTTGAAATAGTGTTTGGCCTGGGCATTGTAAGTAATCCACACCTGGAATTGTGAAATGGGGAAATAAAGTTTCCTACATTTTCAAGTGAAGTAGTTTCTGGCCTGATTTACAAGTGCAATAATATTTCTTATACAAAACACCTCGTTTCCCTTCATTTTAGAAAATAATTGCTAACTGGTAAGTATGTGTCATTTGTCATATATAGTTTAAGATGAGTCACTCAGTTTGATGGATTTAAAAGAGTTTAGTTTTAGACTTATCTGAGAACTGAGGAAAATTTATTTTGGAATTAGTTATTTCCCAAAAGGAAAGTTAAATTTGCACATAAGAAGACACTGCTGCATAGTACTTACTCTTCTACAAGTGGCATAGTCATTTTAAAAAAACAGAAGTAACTTCATTGAGGTGTAATTTACATGCTATTTTAAGTATACAATTTAATTTTTAGTAACTTTACTGAGTTGTGCAACCATTACTACAATCCAGCTTTAGAACATTTTTGTCTAGATGGAACTATCTGTTTACAGTTAATCCCATTTTCATTCCCAGCCCCAGGTAACCATTAATCCTTAATAATGTTGCCAATTCTGGACATTTTATATAAATGCAGTCATCCAATATGTGAGTTTTGTGACTGGCTTCTTTTACTTAGGATAAAGTTTTCAAGATTCATCCATGGTGTAGCATGCATCAGAATTTCAGTCCTTTTTATTGCTAAATAATATTCCATTGCATAGATGTTCAATCTTTGTACTATTCATCAGTTAATGGACATTTAGGTAGTATCTACTTTTATGTTTTTATGAACAATGTTCCACATATGTTTTTATTTCTTTTTTCTTTTTCTTTTTCTTTTTTTTTCTTTTTTTTTGAAACAGAGTCTCACTGTCTTGGCCAAGCTGGAGTGCAGTGGTGTGATCTCGGCCCACTACTGCAACCTCCGCCTCCCAGGTTCAAGTGATTCTCCCGTCTCATCCTTCCAAGTAGCTGGAATTACAGGCACTTGCCACCACACCCGGCTAATTTTTGTATTTTTTGGTAGAGATGGAGGTTTCACCATGTTAGCCAGGCTGGTCTTGAACTCCTTACCTCAGGTGATTCACCTGCCTTGGCCTCCCAAAGTGCTAAGATTATAGGCCTGAGCCACCGTGCCCAGCCCAATTTTACCATACAAAAAACAAAAACAAAACCAAAAAACTATCTTTTTCCTCTTTTTTCTTTGCTGAACTATTTTAAAGCAAATTCCATTTTACTCTTGTATACTTTGTGTGCATCTCTAAAAATGTATGGATATTTCCCTGCATAACTACATGCTAGTCTCACACCTAATAAAATTAACATCTTGGATTCATCTAATACCTAGTCTGTGTCCAAACTTGCTTTTTTCTTTTTCTTTTAAGATGGAGTTTCGCTGCTATTGCCCAAGCTGGAGTGCAATGGTGCAATCTTGGCTCACTGCAACTTCCGCCTCCTGGGTTCCAGTGATTCTCCTCCCTCAGCCTCCCAAGTAGCTAGAATTATAGGCGCATGCCACCACGCCCAGCTAATTTTGTTGTATCTTTAGTAGAAACAGGGCTTCACCATGTTAGCCAGGCTGGTCTCAAACTCCTGACTTCAGGTGATCCACCCGCCTTGGCCTCCTGAAGTGATGGGATTACAGGCGTGAGCCACCGAGAATCGCTTGAACTCAGAAGGCAGAGGTTGCAGCAAACTGACATTGTGCCACTGCACTCCAGCCTGGGTGACAGAGCAAGACTCTGTCTCAAAATAAAATAATAAAATAAAATAAAATAAAATAAATAAAAAATGTTTTCATCCTGATTCAAGGAAACCAAAGTTCACACATTGCATTAAGTTTAGTCTCTTGAGTCTTAATCTAGAGCAGCATTTACTTTATTTACTTGTGGGGCACGAGCATTTAGTAGTTCAGGAAATAGAGTAGAATGTGTGTCCTACTTTGTGGATTTGTTTCCTATTAATGTGCTTAACTGGTTTCAATATACCAGTAGTTCTCAATGGAGGACAATTTTGTCTCCTTCTCTTCCAGGGGACATTTGACAATGTCTAGAGAGATTTTTAGTCATCACAATCTAGTGAGTAGAGGGCAAGAATACTGTTAAACATCCGCAATGCACAGAACAGCCCCCACTATAAATAATTTTCTGGTTTCTAATGTCAGTAGTGCTGAGGCTGAGAAACTATCAACCTATGCAGCCCATCCCATGTATTTCCTGAAGAATGGAAGTTAGCACTAAAATTTAGATTCAAGATAACTCTTTTTGCTTAAAATAGTTTAATTGCCCAGGAGTGCTGGTATTATTCTGTCTTGATCTGGGTGCTAGTTACAAGAGTCTGTCATTTTTGTGGAAATTTATATGTGAGCTTTGTACTTTAAAAAAAAAGTGTGTTATTTTTTATTTTTAAAGTTTACATTAAAAAATAAAAGAAAATAAAGTTTACATTAAAAAAAGAAACCTCTTTAGTTATATTGGGTCCCTTCCTTTTTTTGTCTACTACTACTTCACACTGCTTAAATAGTTCAAGAAATCTTTAAAGCCTCATTCCCTTTTAAAGTTCGTTAATACTCAGTTTTTTTGTTTTTGTTTTTGTTTTTTCCAGTGTGAGAGACTGGTAGAGATGGGGGGGGAAAGGGTGTCTTTTGAACTCATTGTTGGGATGGTTGAGTGTCTGTTAGGGCCAAGTCAGAGTGCTGGTACTTTCCTTGCTCTGGAGAAAATCGTGGAGTTGCCCTAAGGGAGGGACACCTAAACGATAAGTAATGTTAGGCTACTTGGGCTTTCTGTGAAAGCTTAAAAGAGAAAGTCATTCCAGATGGGATGGTCTGAAAGCAGACGTTGGCTTTCATGAGCTGCGGAATTTGGGAAAGGGGCATTCTGGGCCGAAAGAACCAGGGAAGGTAAGGAATGCATTAGGGGTGTGCTGGGAACCTTTTCTTGAACGATGTCTTAAAGCCAGCTTCTCTCCTCTGTCTCTGATAAATAATTGGAAGGAAAGGCAATGAATTTTTTTCTGACAGTTGGTTCTAACTGGGGGCCAGGGCCTCGTTTGCAAATGAAAGGACTGCTGTTGGAGTAGTTGAAATCACAATGGGCCCTGACTCTTTTCACATCAAAGTGTAAAAGAATCTCCAGGGGTGATAAATGGGGGCTGCTGGACTCATTACTTGTAAACAAAGCTGAGGGATGACCTCTACATTTTTTTTAATTAAAAGAAAACAGGGTTTCCTAGTGGTGAGCGTGGGGCTGCTCTTCGTTTGAATTTTGACTGTTCACACTGGAAAAGATCTTTGTTAAGGTTACAACGGAGCTGCCGCTGTTACCCGGGGTTTACCCCAAATCTCAAACCCTACTGGAAAAATGCTGTGCCTAGGGCAGCCCTGCAGGTATCCTGTGTGTGTTGAGAATTGAAGTGCAGTGGGTTCCGCTGTGTTTTTGTTACAGTAAAGTGGAACAGGGCAGAATTTCTGAGTGCTGTTCCTCTCGGGAGATGGAGGGCTCCTTTACTCCTTTTCCCACCCAACATCAGGAGGAAAACATCTTTACTCCTGTGCCATGTTGAAAAAGGTCTGTTTTTAAGTAAATTCTTAGCTCTTTGTAGGAGAAGTCCAAAGGCAGTTGTTTTAGAGTTTAAAGATAGTATTTCTTTTATTTGTGTAGTTGCAGGGCTTTGAATATGATCAAAACCTTTAACCAAAACTATAGTATGTGCATACTTTATGGCGTTGAAAGCAACACTGTTAAAAATAGTACAGCATTTTATGGGATTAAGATTGTAAACTGCTGCCTGAATTCAGCCTGCGGTTGAGGCCCACCTTCAGCAAACTCTCCTTGCGTAATCAGCTCCCCACCAAGCTTATCTCCTGCTGTTTTTCCACTTGGCTCCTCTGTTGCAGTCAGACCAAGCCCTAACCAGATTTTAAACAACTGGAGGTCAGAGACTGCCCTTTGTAACCTGAGTGGAACGGGTAAGGCACTGGGAACCCAAGAATTCTAATGTATTTACTGATTTTCCACATGTTTGGTAATCACCTTCTGAGCCTATCTTCCAAGCAAGTTGTAAGACTTGAGAAAGGAGCAGAGGTCACAGCTGGCAAGGAGCACAGCGTCCCTGGATAGCTGAGAGAGAGAAGCTATCCTCCAGCTGAAATGTTTTCAACTACAGATAAGTGTATTTAAGACCTTCCATTTGCCTTTGATATCAGAATGGTGAGAATGTGGGAGACACTACCAGTTAACCCTGCCTTCATGAGTACAGATACCACAACAATATTTAATTTAATAAGCACATGTGCTAAATATTTGATAGGCATGCTTTCAATCTCATAACTCCCTATGAGGCCACATTTTACAGATGAAAAAGGGAAGAGAAAGGTTGATTGACTCATCAGTGGCAGATAGGCTAACTTCCTTCCATCACCGGGCCTCAAGTCCCTGTTCCAGTTTGTCTTTGTAGAAGCTGGTGGCAGGGATCTGCTTTCTGAGCTCTGGTTTAAAACTCTGAGTCTTGGGCCACAGATTCCCTCTAGCTGACTCTTCTTTTTTTCTTTCTTTTTTTTTTTAATGGGTGAACATTACTAGTCAGTTCAAAGACTCTTCTTTTTTGACATGAATGAGATAAAAAGTTGTTCCTGGGAGATTGCTTCAGCATGGCTACAGTAGTCAGAGAAACGTGCATCTTTTCCAGTGAAGGAACAAAGCTGATTTCTTTGCACTGGGGCATGGTGGGGGTGTGGGAAGGGGAGGCTGGGTGATGGGATAGGGGTCACTAGTGAGCCATATGGCAGGAAAAAGATGAAAAGATTAGTTAACAACAAAAAAAAAAAATTAAGGAATGGAGGTGGTTCCCATCCTAAATTAGAATGTTCCCAGTTTGCCTCTCAGAGCTGTTTTCATCGCCGTGGTGAGATGATGTGTGCTCTCCGAGAGCACTCTGTGGTCTGTTACAGCATTGCACAGATGTCAGGTGGCCCTGTTAATAAATCAGCCTCTCAACGGTTAGAAGTTGTAGCAGTTCTTGTTTTAGATTATCTTTCAACATCCGGCGGAGGCTTACTGTCCCCTGCAGAGCACTTGGTAACCAAGATGTGAAATTGTCCTTTAATTTAGGAATGGAGGTCTAGTTTTACAGCAGGACAGGACAGAGTATTTAATAAATGAGAGTAGAGACTATATTCTATTTGTCTAAAATATATATTTTTAAATGTGTTCCTCAATAGCTTGTAAAGGACAAATCCAGAGACTTGAGAGCAAAGGGAATGCACAGGGTGAGATAGGAGGACATTTGGAACAGTTCTTGTTTCATTGTTACTTTTGTTTTTTTCTGTCTCATGTCTTCAACCTGCAGTAGTGACTCTGGTGAGTAGAATACTTCCTACAGGCTCATAGGACCCTACCACTAGATTTTCACCTGGAGAGGCAGCCTAATTAAGAGAGAGTTTGCTTTGGAACCAGTTAGATCTGGGCTTGAATTGTATCCCTGTGAGACAGGTAATGCAGGACAATTTTCTTAACCTCTACAAACTCTGATTCTCTCATCTGTAAAATAAGGATAATAATGAAGACTAAATATATATATATTTAAAGTGCATGGAGTACCTGGTACTAAGTTGACATTTAATAAATATTAATTTTTCTTTCTGTTGGCTTGACTTTGATAATTTCAGCATTTAGGGTGTGAAGAATTTGAACTTCGTGATGTTCTTAGAACACCTGAGGTTTGAAAGTTCGGGTTCCATTGGGCAACATAGGGAAAGCAGCCTTCCCATACCCTCAGACCCAATTCTGAAGCATTGTCTGGGACCAGTGCCTGGCAGTATGTGTGAACTGTGTAATCACATGTGCCTGCTAGTTATGCGTTCAGGTGATGATGAGTCTGATTTTTGTTACTCTGGAACTTATATTAAGAGTTTGGGAAATTTGAAATGGTAGGTGACTATGAATTAATTTCTCAATAAAATTGTTATTTCATATTTCCTACTAAAATATTAATTACATTAAGATATATTTTAGGGTACACATGAAGATAAGTATAAGCTGGGCATGGTGGCTTATACTTGTAAATCTTAGCACTTTGGGAGGCTGAGGTGGGTGGATTGTTTGAGACCAGGAGTTTGAGACCAGCCTGGGCAACATGGGGAAACATCATCTCTACAAAAACTACAAAACTTAGCCAGGCGTGGTGGCATACATCTGTAATCCCAGCTACTTGAGAGGCTGAGGCATGAGAATTGCTCGAACCTGGGAGCCAGAGGTTACAGTGAGTTGAGATCGCACGACTGCACTCCAGCCTGGGCGACAGAGTGAGACTCTGTCTCAAAAAAAAAAAAAAAAAAAAAAAGTATAGATAATGTGTAAAAAAAGTAGATATTCATTCAATAATACTTTTTACCCTTTTATGTTAATAGAGATCATATATTTCCTTCAGGTTAGTTTCATTTTAAATGGAAATTCTCTGTTCTTAAGATAATCCAATATTCACTCATTCATTCATCAAAGACATTGTGGAGAGCCTTTGATGTCAAGTGTCAACTAAGAAGTAGGGAGAGGGGATGGGAAGAGAAACTGGTACTATGGGGGAGGGAGGGAACTGGGGTGGGAGTAGATTAGTCCACAGGGAGCTCACATTAGAGCTTGCATTCTAGTTACTGTGTGCAGGTATTAGCATTTACTCTTTTTCATCTAATGCTTTAAACTTTTCAAAAACCTTATCCATAGTCGAGTATTGCATTTTAACCGTGTAAAGATCTTATAGGGTAGGTCAGGCAGGTATTTGAAGTTTAAAGGAATTATAAGTGGTTTGCCAATGATCCCAGGGTTAATAATGAAACTGTTTTTTCAACCTGGAATGCTTTCTTTCCCTTTCCTAGCTCCTCAGTCTGTTGAAATCCTAGTCATCCTTTAAGGTTCAGCTGAAATACCACCTTTTCTTTTTTCTTTAATTCCATGTCTTAAAACTCTGGTCACTCAAGAAATTCATTCCTGTTTTCGTGCACTCTCAACTTTGCCTTTACCTCTTTGCCAGATTTCAATTTAATGCCTCTCTGTTCCAAATTCACCCTTCACTACCTGCTTCGAGATAATGGACTCTAAGCATTTCTTCTTTACAGTGAGCGTATATGGTGTTACACTTTATCAGTAGAGGGTGCTGGAGGGACACTGCTGGAGTTAGGGAGCTTCTCTTCCTGGTTCTGGCTGTTGCTTTTTCTTGCTCCTGCTGTGCTCTCTGTGAGTGCATGCATATGCACTCTGTGTGTATGTGTGTACCTAAATAAGTATGTACATCCAGTGGTGTTCTGCCCATCCAGGTACCCCGGAGCATGCAGTCTCTACGTGGGCCCAGTGGACACCTCACTTGGCACTCCCATTACAGACATACTGGTGCTCAGTTTACTGTGTGCCTAACAGCCTCAGCTCACCAGCACCCTATAGAGGTGTTTCCTGCTCCTTGGCTTTTGTGGACCTGTTCCAGTGAACTCTGCCATCCAGTAGGCTACAGTCATGCCCTCTCTTATGAAATCTCAATTCCAGTTTCGGGCCCCCTTCCTTGAAAGTTTGTCATTCTACCTTAATCCTAGGGTACCCTTTAGAGTAATTCACTTTTTTTTTTTTTTTTGAGACCATGTCTAACTCTGTTGTCCAGGCTGGAGTGCAGAGTTGCACAATCATGACTCACTACAGTCTCAATTTCCTGGGCTCAAGTGATCGTCCCACTTTGGCCTCCCAAAATGCTGTGATGACAGGTGTAAGTCACCATGACTAGATTTTTTTTTTTTTAATTTAACTTTTTTGTGGAGTTGGGATCTCACCATGTTGCCCAAGCTGCTCCTGAACTCCTGGCCGCAAGCAGTCTTCCTGCCTCGGCCTCCCAAAGTGCCAGAATTACAGGCATGAACCACCATGCCTGATTTGTTTAGTTTTTTTTTTTTTTTTTGAGATTTTTTTTTTTTTTGCTCTGTCACCAGGCTGGAGTGCGATGACATGATCTTGGCTCACTGCAATCTCTGCCTCCTGGGTTCAAGCCATTCTCCTGCCTCAGCCTCCTGAGTAGCTGGGAGCAGCTGGGATTATAGGCACGTGCAACCACACCCAGCTAATTTTTGTCTTTTTAGTAGAAACGGGGTTTCACCACATTGGTCAGGTTAGTCTCGATCTCCAGACCTCTTTATCTGCCCACCTTGGCCTCCCAAAGTGCTGAGAATACAGGCATGAGCCACCGCACTTCGCCGCCTGGGTTGTTCTTTATATCTTTATAGTTATTACTCTATGATAGCTTAATATTTTTAAATATTAAATTCTGTCCACATTATTGTATGGTTTCTCTCTCCTGATTAAACACAGACTAATAAAACCTTTGGTAATTATTTTCCTCCATCTCATATATTTGTCTGAGTTGTAAATGTCTTTTATACCAAAGACCTATTTAATTCTTCAGCAGTATCTCTGTGTTTTGCAGATAACCAGCAATTAATGAGTGATTTGAGTTTGCTGCTGTTGGAGTTGTTGCTGTCATAGAGAGATGGAGGGGTGCTGATGAAGAGGGTGGTTATAATGGGTATTTATTTGACCTTCCTTAGAAAAACAGCCCAAAGTTCTTACTCTGTTACTAATGGGTTAACTTAGTGTTGCTGTGAAAGTCTGCAACTGTTAAGACAATTGCTCGTTGTTGACCCAATTGTTGAAAACTGCGTTTTAAGGCATCTATATAAAGTCTTCAGAATTATGTAAACAGTGATTTACTGCTACTTATTTGTCTTCATTGACCTTTTAAAAACAAATTGCTTGAAAGTACAGGCAAGCCTTAGAGCCAATGGTGCCTACAAGGTACCTGTATTTCACTTTTCAGGCTAATTTGTCAGTGTCATCTCACAGCAGTGTTTATGTCTGTTTTAACCAGGGTGTTTGGTTTGGGTTAATGTTCACTTTCTACACACACTTGCTAAGCCTTTCTTTTATCCACCTATTAGCAAAAGAGAAGTGGAGGGTATAGCCCACAGAGGGAATTCCCCCTCTTTATTTTACATTCTCAGTCTGTATCTAGGAAAAAGCATTGTAGCCAAAAACAAAAACAAAAACAAAAACACCCAGGAGTATTATCTATATTTTGAAGATATTTGCTCCAAGATGGCTCACAGCAAAAAAATATGGTAGTATCATTATTAGGCTAATGGGCATTTTTGACTCCTTAAGAGTTACTTGACTCAGTCTGCTGGTTGAGCCTTTAGCATTTGATTGCAGCACATTGGCATCTTTCTCTAATTCTCTAGATGTAAGCCATTATCTCCCTATTCTAATTTACTGATTCTTCCTCTTCTGTTCCATAATAATTAGGAGAAATCTCCTTATTCGAGGAAGTTTCCCATACATTCATTTTGGTGCTTCTAGTTAAAAACTTAAAACAGTGTACCCTATCACTTGCACTTTAGAGTTTGATTCCCTTAGTGTGGCATTCAAGCCCTTTGTCCCCTGGGCCTCAGCTTGTGTTTCAAGTCTCGTCTCCCATCACTACTGTCCTTCTGCCAACCTTGGTGCCTTGCTATACAGAAGCTCTCATAATTCTATATATAGGCTTTTGTCATTCAAGTACTATGCCTTGGCATATGCTGTTCCTTCCTCCCATCCCTGCTTCATCAGTCCATTCCTTCATCTGTCAGTGCTATGAGGGAAATACAGGGCTTTATAGGAACATACAGGAGTAATAGCGTAGATTTGAGGACTAATCAGAGAAGACTTCTTGGAAGAAGAGGCAGTTAGGCAGAACACTGATGTATGTTTAGAGTTGAAAAAGTTAGGTGGAGAAATGGAGAAAAGAGAGATATGTGTTCCATGTAAAGGAACCATACTTGTGAAAACTTGGGTGAAAAGAACAAAACAAAACAGAAGAAAACCATAGGGCCCTTTTGAGGAACTGAATGACGTTCACTGTAGCTGGAGCAGAGAGCACCAGGTCAGGAAGTGATCTGGTGAGGCATGCTAAGAAATTTGACCATATATTTAGGGGAATGGGAAGCCAGCAAACAATTTAAGTATGTTAGTGGTTTAATATGATTTTAAAAGGTCACTTGTCAAATGGAGAATGTAGTTTAGTGAGACATGAGCAGGAGCAGAAGCAAAGCAACCCATTGTGGGGATATGAAGTAGTGCATGGAAGAGCTGGAGAGAATCCAGAGGGCTCTGGATTTTTTATTTTTTGTAGATAATGAAAAAAGGTAGGTTAGATGCATGAAAGAGAAGACTCAAGAACAATTCTTAATCATTGGCTTTGTTACTAGGAGATGCTGTCATCATGATGGGAAAGCCTGAGGGTGGTACAAGTTCTTTTTTGAGTAGTCCAGGTTTGAAATGCCTGAGAACATCTTTGCAAGTGGAGATGCTAAGTGGGTAATTGGTTCTCCAAGTCTAGAGTTCACTGGGGAAGGTCTGAGCTTAAGACACAATTTATTCAGTAGAAAATCAATCACAATTGTGCATGAGATTTCCCAACAGATGAGAGTGCTCAAGAAGTTGAACTATGTAGCAACTTAGTGGGAACTAAGTAGCAAAGAAGGCTCAAGGAAGTTGAGAAGGAGCTGATGACGAAGCTGACAAAACCCAGGAGAGTACTGTCTTGGGGGCCAAGGGAAGAGCAGGTGGGGAGGAGAGGTTCAGAACATCAAATGCTGTTAAACTATGGATTCAGTTACCTCTTCTGTGAAACCTCCTCTCTCACTCTTAGGCAGTCATGGTCTTCCATTTCTCAAAGATACAACCTTTTATTATGGCATTTAAACTGTTTTTGTTTTTATCTTCCTCACAAGAGTGTCATTGGAGCTATTATTCTGCTACATCTGCTAGTTCACAGCTGATTATGAGCTAGCAGATGTAGTAGAATTAAATCAATTAATACATTAAATAATTTATAGAAGAAGGATTATTGGCCTCTGCCTTGAAGAAGTGGTTATGTCTTCTTAGTGATTTGTCTGTTTTTTGGTCTCCCTGGATTTAGCGTGTATTTTAAAAAATATATTGACATTCCTTCATAGACCTTCATACAGTTTTCTGTACTCACAATGGCAGAAGTATGATATTTCAGCTGTGCCTGATTCTTATGCTGGGCAAAGACCTCAAGAACAAAACTCCTGTGACCTCACACAGGGGTCTTACACTGAAGGAATATGGGAAATAGCAACTCTTGTAAAAATAAGCTGGTCAGTGGGTGGTAGGTAAGCTGAGGGAAAAGAGTTACGAGCAACATCCTGTTCTGGGATCACTGCTGGTGACGGAAGAGGGCGAGAAACTGCTATATAAATCACGAAGGCAGCTCAGGAAATAAAGTCTGCCATCAGAGGGTCTCAGGGGTACCCTTTATGGATATCTTTTGCGTAATACATGGGTGAAGGAGAACCAATAGGTGTCACTCTTCTTAAGCCCATGTGGGGGTTGGTGCTGGGTTGGGATAATTCATCTTTCATAAGGGAAAAAAGCAGAATATGAGAGAGATGGCACAGTGGGCCCCAGAGTCATCTCTAGTTTTGTAATTGCTTGCTGGATTGTGAAGAGAAAAGAGAGAAGGGGCCATTTTGTAGGAGCAGAAGATTGTGTTCATTGATTGGTCTTACGTCTCACGTGGTAGCCTCACCATGGAGCACCTCCTTCTTCCTTCAGGAATCTTCATCAGCTTCTTTCAGTTCAGGATGTGTAGGTGACATCCTGTCTTGACCAGAGGGTGCGTTTGGCTTGAGATTTTTTTTTTCTTTCCAAATGAAAGATAGTTGAATTGGTTTATCAATAGGGGATTCGATTCTATGTTATGATGTACCTACAAAATAGAAAATTAAATAGCTGTTAAAAAAGGGTAAGATAGTTATATGTGCATTAAGATTGCATGATACAGTATACAAATTACAGAATAGAATCAAAGGTATGATCTTATTTTTATGGGTAGGAAGCTAGAACTATATCTGCCTAGATAAACACATGCATGGAATAGGTCTGAAGGGATGCGCCAACTCTAGCAACATCTTTTTGGGGAATATAATTATTTAGGTTTTTAAATAGTATAACTTTTTAAAAATTATACATGGAAGGGTAATGTTTGTTGGGTTTTTTTCCACATAATGTGCAATATCAGTTTTATTAGTTTAAGATTAAAGTAGAGCAGGCATAGTGGCTCACACTTGTAATCCTAGCACTCTGGGAAGCCAAGGCAGCAGGATTGCTTGAGGTGAGGAGTTCCAGACCAGCCAGGGCAACATGGCAAGACCTCATCTCTACAATAACAAACATACTAAAGTAGAAACATTTCCTAAAATGTTATTTGAAAAAATGAAAGACTGAGCCCCCAACCTGCTACCTCCTTAAGAAGATAAAAATGTTGCTCCTTTACTTAAAGATACATATTTTTATTTTTAGTTAAAAATATTTGGAGTGCTTGTTGCATTCTAGATATTGTTCTATGCAGGGAGGATACGGTAGCAAAACAAGACAAAGGAGATCCTGCTTTCCTGGAGTTTCTGTCCTAGTGTGTGTGGGTAAACATGTATTATAGATGAAAAATAAACATGAAACATATCAGGGTTATAAAGCAGGTTTGGTGAGGGTAGAGAGTGTCAGCTGGATGAGGGAAAGGTGCTGCTGCTAAGGTTATGTTCAAGCAAAGACCTGAGGAAGTTTGCCAGACAGGACTGGAGCTGGGGGTGGAGGGAACTTTGCAGGCAGAGGAAGCTTGTACATAGGCCCTGAAGCAGTGTGTGCTTTGCGTGTTTGTGGAGCAGAAGGTAGCCAGTGAGGCGGGAGCAGAGTGAAGAGGAGGAGAGTGTTTGGGATGAGGTTCAGGAGCTAGCAGGAGGCCAGATTGTGGAGGGCCTTGTCGGCCATTGGGAAGTTGTTGGAGTGAGATGGAAATCCATTAGAGGTCCTACCGGAGGAGTAGCACTCTCCAAAGGCCCTTTGAACAGGGTCACTTGGGAAGCTTTGTGGAGTTTACACTGCGGTGAGCATGGGAAAAGCACATTAGGGGAAACTATCCTTGTAGTAGATGGGGATTATCTTTCCCTCTCATTTCACTAAGAGAGAAAGTCAAATGTTTGGCACAAGAACGTAAAACAATGTAAGTAGGGACCAGGTCCTGAGTTTTCCCAGTGATCACTTCGGTGCTCTATTTTTCAGAGGAAGCTATCTGGGAATTTCCATTTTCTAGCATCCATTATAACATTATATTTAATAGCTAGGACTCTGATCAGTTATTGTGAATATTGCCCATGCTGCTGTATAGTATGTCCAGGGATTCTTGGCTCAGTCGTCTTCTTGTATGAAGATGATCCCTCTGATTTATGATATTTTCTAGAATTCTGGGTCAGAGTATGAGTTAGCATCACTTTTTTTCATGACAAGGTGGGGATGCACCCACACATTTGGTTCTTGTGTTGCCAGCAGGTATTAATTAATAGTTTAGCTTACCTTGGAAGCAGCTGTTCTTTGCATAAACACTCATATTAAGGGTACACTTGTCTATTACAAGACTGGTAAATTAGAGTTTAATGAGAAGCGTATCAAAGGTCTGCTGTGTGCAAAGCACTGTGCTGCATTCTTTTAGAGCTATAAGATAAATAGCAATTCTGTGTCTTTAAGGAGCTTTCAGTCTGTCGGAAACCACAGCCAAAAACACTAATGTTAGAGTTGCAAGATGATGTGGAAGTATAAAGGAGGTAGAGATGAATTATGGGTGGACAGTATGGGAAAGGTTTTAGGAATGAGACAGCAAGTACTTCAACTAGGTGTTAAAGTTTGAAGGGGCGCTGGGTAGATTGGCTCATGCCTATAATCCCAGCACTTTGGGAGGCTGAGGCTGGAGGATCACTTGAGCCCAGCAATTCGAGACCAGCCTGGGCAATAAAGTGAGACTCTGTCGCTATAAAATATTCAAAAAATTAGCTGGTCATGGTGGCATGTGCCTGTAGACCCAGCTACATGGGAGGTTGAAGTGGGAGAATCACTTGAGCCCAGGAAGTCTTGGCTGCTGAGCTGTGATTGCACTGCAGTCTAACCTGAGCAGAGCCAGACCTCCTCTCAAAGTTTGAAGAGGAGCAGAAAAGCAGGCATTTCATGCTTAAGGGAGAGCCAGAAGTGACATGGAAGGAAAATGGGTCTGTTGCATTTCCTTCTATTACCAGAGTGGTCTATTACAGCTGAGGTTAAAGTATTTTTAAGAGAAAAGAAAGAGGCAGGCAGTGGGAGAGAAAGATGGAAAAGCAGTTGGGACCATACTTTCTAAGCCTGAACTGTCTACTGTGGTAGCTGTTGGCCATACGAGCGCTTGAAATGTGGCTGGTTAGAGTGGAGATGTCTTGTCATGGTACAATACACACAGATTTCAAAGACTGGGGAAAAAATGTGAATCATCTCAACAACTTTAATTACAAGTTTAAATGAAGACAGTTTTGGGTTATAAATTTAATATTATTTAGATTTATTTTATTTTATTTCATCTTGAGGCAGAGTTCCACGCTGTTGTCCAAGCTGTTTTGCTATGACGTGATCTCAGCTCACTGCAACCTCCGCTTTCAGGGTTAAAGTGATTCTCCTGCCTCAGCCTCTCAAGTAGCTGAGATTACCAGCATACCCAGCTAATTTCTTTGAATTTTTAGTAGAGACAGGGTTTTGCTGTGTTGGCCGGGCTGGTCTCAAACTCCTGGCCTCAAGTGATCTGTCCGCCTCTACTTCCCAAAGTGCTGGGATTACAGGCATGAGCTTCCATTTGTTTTTTTACCTTTTAAATGTGGCCACTTGTAAATTTAAAGGTGTATTAGTAATCCCCATTGTATTTCTGTTAGTTACAGCTGATCTAGGTTAAGGCTAGCAGCCCTAGAAGAGGGATTGAAAGCAGGGTGAACAAGAAAAAAAAGGAAAGGGAGAGAAGAAACTGAGAAAGGAGAATCTCTGGGACTTACAGGAGTTTGTGTGGGATGGGTCAAAGTTGCTGCTGGCTGGGGCTTCTGATCTGGGTGTTGCAATCGGAGTGCGCTGCTGCATGGAAGCCATGAAGAGCGGAGGACGATAATTTCTCTTTGGGCCTGTTGATCACAGGCTGTACTGTGGGGAGATTCCTTTGGCAGCCAACTGTGGAGCGGATTAGCTTTGGCAGAGCTGGAGGTGGGGAGACCAGTTTGGTTGGATCTCATGCCCATTATGCCTGGCTGCTGCAGCCTCTTGTATAAGGGG
This sequence comes from Cacajao melanocephalus, assembly GCA_963573385.1. Taxonomy (NCBI): domain Eukaryota; kingdom Metazoa; phylum Chordata; class Mammalia; order Primates; family Pitheciidae; genus Cacajao; species Cacajao melanocephalus. Next base: position 48,103 of record CAUYLG010038065.1, on the reverse strand, counting down.
GCAGGATAAGGGTGAGGTTTCCGTGTGGTGTACTATAGACATAATCTGCAGAATTGCTTGATAGTTTATGCTGAATTTTACACTGGGCTTCTCAATTCTGCCTCATTTGTTCTCTTAATTTTTTTACCTCTTAAATTACTACACTCCTTACAGGAGAGAGAAAAGTAAGTATGTGAGTTATGTATGGCCAAAGAATTTTAATATATTATGTCTGGACTGGTATAGCAACTTTTTCATTATTTATTTCTGGAAGCAGATTGATTTGGTAAAGAGAAAGGAAGTATCCAAATAACAGGTCTGCTGATTTCTTTCCTAGACTCAGAATGGTGACTAAGAAAATGCTTATTATGAGGGCCTGCCTTTTCCAGAGTTAACGTCTTCTTTCCTTTCCTTTCCCTTCCCTTCCCCTTTCTCCTTTCCCCTTTCCCCTTTCCCTTTCCCTTCCTCTTCCCCTTCCTTTCCTTTCCTTTCGTCTTTCCCTTCCCCTTTCCTTTCCTTTCCCCTTTCCCTTCCCCTTTCCCTTCCCCTTTCCTTTCCCTTCCCCTTTCCTTTACTTTCCCCTTTCCTTTCCTTTCCTGCCACAGATACTTACTGAAGATCTGCTGTCAGATGATGCATTAAAATCTGATACATCAAAGATAGGAGAATAGAAAAATGGCAGTCCCTGTTCTGTTTACCCTGGCAGATAATCACACAGACAAATTGTGAAACAGTGTGATAAATGCTCTAGTAGAAGAACAAATTAAGTGTCAAAGAATCATAAAAGACAGCGAAGTATCATGCATGAGATCTTTCTGATGAGAACTGTGGTTATTCTTATTCTTTTTCTCTTTCTTTTGAGGCCCATGGGGTCATGCCATCTTACTTAGATCAGTGCTATGGCAGAATTCAATTTATTTATTTTTGAGACTGAGTTTTCGCTCTTGTTGCCCAGGCTGGAGTGCAGTGGTGTGATCTTGGCTCACTGCAACCTCTGCCTCCCAGGTTCAAGTAATTCTCCTGCCTCAGCCTCCCAAGTGGCTGGGATTACAGGCACATTCCACCACACTGGGCTAATTTTTAAAAAATTTTTAGTAGAGACAGGGTTTTACCACATTGGCCAGACTGGTCTCAAACTCCTGACCTCAGGTGATCTGCCTGCCTCGGCCTCCCAAAGTGCTGGGATTACATGTGTGATCCACTGTGCCTGGCCCAACTTGTTTATTTAAATTTTATCCTCCTTAAACTTTTGAGTTTGTTTAAATGCAGGGATTTATATTAACTATATTGTCCTTCTGTGGCTGTTCTGCCATTGTAACTTTGGGTGCTATGAAGTGGCTCTTTTTCTATGATTTGAAGTATAGATGAAGGTATTAGACAGGAAATGCCATCCAAAATTGCTAACTTGTGATTTCCTGAAAGGATGGCATTTTTTCTAATTAGCAGTATTCATGTAAAATATTTCAAAGGCCAGTGATGTGAAATCACAGGAAAACATTTCATACATACTTAAAGAGCTGTACACAGTGTTTTGCTCACGTTAAGTCAAATTCAGAAGAGAGCTTTGGTGACTAAAACGGGGGTCATAATGCAAAGACCAAGTTGTTGGTTTGTGGTGAAGGTATTTTGCCATTGTTTCTGGTTTCAGATTCTAGGCTTGTTCTTTTACCCTCTTTCATCTTGTGAGTGGTATTCTCCAGCTAACTGCTGCCTCTTCCATCCCCCTGTGTCCACTCTGAAGATTTTTGTAAAACTATGACTGCTTGAAAAACTCCCTAATAGATCATTATGCTCCCTGAAGAAAGATATTGCAAGTCTCTTCGCAACCCGACATGCACTTACCTCTTTAGTGTTTTTCCTGCTTCTCTTTTGTGCACTCTATAATACAACACCCATTTTTTTTTGTTTGTTTTTGCTCAAAGCCATGTTTTTGCTCTTTCCCCCAAAAGCCATGTTTTCCCATTCTTCTGTGTTTCTGACCATATTGGTCCCTTCCAACACTACTTTGTTTTCTTAGGAAAACCCTCTTTTTTTGTTTGTTTTATTTTTGAGAGAGTCTCTGTCATCCAGGCTGGAGTGCAGTGGTGCAATCTCCACTCCTCCTGTCTTCACCTCCCAAGTAGCTAGGACTACAGGTGCACACCGCCACACATGACGAATTTTTATATTTCTTGTTGAGACGAGGTTTCTCAACATTGCCCAGGCTGATCTCGAACTTCTGGTCTCAAATGATCCTCCTGCCTCGCTCTCCCAAAGTGTTGAGATTACAGGTGTGAGCCACTGTGCTCAGTCTTCCACCTTAACCTTTATATGGTTTCAATCCAACAAATAGTTACTGAGGTTTTCCCACATGCTATATGTTGGAGATGTAAAACTCATTAAGACAGCTCTTTTTTTTCAAGGAACTAATATAAGGAGGCAGGTATATAAACAATACTACCTTTGTATCAGGGTTAGGTGTTGAAAATACAGTGGCAAATAAAACACAGTTATTCTTCTGCCCCCATGAAGTATATGTTATAATGGGAGAGACAGAAGTCAAATTTGAAAAACCGACGTATGAGAAGTACTGTGAAGGGGGAAAAGCCCCTTTGATCTGAGAAAACAAGTAACTCAAGAGGGCATGATCAATTTTTAGATAAAGAGGAGCGTCAGCATTGGCCTCTCTGAGGAGGTGACATTTTAAAAAAGATATTTAAACAAGTAATTACAGTATCATATAAGAGTTATTATCACAGGGTGAGTATAGCTGGCCTACGAGAAGAAGTGTAAATGTAAATGAATGGTTATAATACAGTGTGTTAACTTCAATGATGGAGGGATGTAACAAGGAAGGGTACTTCTGTAGTGGGAGGGGCACACAGAGTTTTTATTACCTTGCAGTGGAAGGATTTGGGGAGGGTTGGCTGTAGGGCTTTCCATGAAGAAGCACATAGGTTTAAAACAATTTAGGTTACCAGAGTTTAAAGCATTCTGGTATTATTACTGGCATTTTGCAGTACAAGGTGCCCAGAGGCGGGAAAGGAGGCGGAGAGGTGGGTGGAGAAGAAGGGCACTCTGCATTATTCGTAAGAGCAACGATATGGAATCAACCTAGTTGCCTGTCAGTGGTAGACTGGACAAAGAAAACATGGTATATATACACCATGTCATATCATGCACCCATGAAAAAGAATGAGATCATGTCCTTTGCATCAATGTGCATGGAGCTGCAGGCCATTATCCTAAGCAAACTAACTCAGGAACAGAAAACCAAGTATCACATGTTCTCACTTACAAGTGGGAGCTAAACATCAAGTACATATGGACAGAAAGAAGGGAACAACAGACCCCACGGCCTACTTGACGGTGGAGGGAGAGGATCGACAAATGACTGAACATGTACCATGCGGATTACCTGGGTTATGAAATAATCTGTACACCAAGCTCCTGTAACATGCAGTTTACCTGTATAACAAACTTGCATGTGTATCCCGAACCTAAAATAAAAGTTAAGAAAAAGAAATGGGCTCTGGAGCCAGAACTGGGTGCGTACGTCAGTGTCTCATATGCTCATACCTGATGCCTAGGACAAGGTTTGTAACTCCTTTTGTGCCTCAGTTTCCTCATTTGTAACACTGCAACGATGATAGCACCTACCTGGTCAGGTTATTGTAGGGATTAAATAACTTAATACTTACGAAGTTCTTGGAACAGTGCCTGGCACACAGTAAGTGCCAGCACATGCAGGTGATTGTGCCTGTGGGCTTTCTATTGCATGGAAATAACCTTTGATCTGTTGGAGGTCCATGAAGGCCTGTTTGCAGTGGAATAACTTGATCGTGTTTCTGTTTTTCAAATACAGTAAGTAGTCCCCCGATCTGAGGCAGATACATTCTAAGACCCCCATTGGGTTCTAAAATCACAGATAGTACTGAATCCTATACAATATATACTGTGTGTTTTCAGTTTCATAACTGAAACAGCTACTGAGTGACTTACAGGTGACTAGCATCTATAGTGTAGATATGCTGCACAAAGGGATGATTCACGTCCCAGGTGTGATGAAGAGGACAGTGAGAGATTTCATCACACTACTTAGAACGGTGTGCAATTTAAAACTTACAAATTGTTTATTTATGGAGTTTTCCATTTCATATTTTTAGATCTTGGATGACCATGGGTAACTGAAACCGTGGGAAGTGAAACCGCAGATAAGAGAGGACTTCTGTATTGTTTTAGAGGGAATGTGAGCACATGTGTTAGGAGGAGAGGGCTGGAATTGCATTTCTACGGATTGTCCAACCTTAGCTTTTTCCCTCACTCCCTGCATAATTACCTGTTCCTTCGCCTGTGTTCCCATGGTGTTTTATCTCTGCTATGGCATTTTCCCATTGTGGTTTATAGTCTGTGTTTCTCATACTAGACTGGGTCCCCTCAGGGTGTTAAGGCCTATGTGTTACTCATCTTTCCATCTCATTGCCAAGAATAGTACCAACCCTGGCACGTACTGGGCACTCAATAAATGTTTGTTGAATTGCTTTGAAAGGTTTACCAGGGAGTTGCCCTAATTTATAATTCCAGAGAAAGGTCCTCCCATAGAAAAGTCTGGGCACATTGCTATGGGAGGGTGTTTTCTTTGTTTCATATACCAAGTATTTATTGAGTGCCTACTGCACACAGTGCTGTGGGGGATGCATAGATGAGTCAGATGTGTACTCTGCCCTGCGTTGTGTTGACTCTTATGATCTTAATTGTGGGTGGAAGGAAGATGGTAAATGGTTGCTCATAGGTCTAATGAGAAATAAGCTATGATGTGGTTTAGTTGTACTGGGACTTTTGTTTAGATGCATAATTACTTCAATCAAAGAATCTTAGAATTTTTAAAAAATGATATCTCATTGATGGTAGCTTCTCATTATTACATTCATTTTTTTTTATTATGATAGATTCTGTCTAGTAAATTACATAGTGTAGTTTCGTTTTAAATTTCTTTCTTTTAGAGATAGGGTCTTGCTCTGTTGCCCAAGCTGGAGTGCAGTGGTGTGATCGATATAAAGTTTCATAGTAAGCCTGCTTGTTTCTTGGATTTTAATCCTGAGTAGAAATGATTCCACTCAATGTGGGATATACTGTTGTCTGTAGTCAGAAGACCTTCATGAGCTCTTGCTACTTTTTCTTGGATTTACTCTATAATTAGGTGGGTACTGTGTTTTACTGGAGGTGCCTAGTTACAAGGTTTTATTACAGTGGTACTTCTAAGCTTTTGGTTAGTCTGTCTCTGCTTTTCTTGGCATAATTTTCTGGCACTTGTAGCTCATTCTATCTCCTGCCTCCCTTTTTAAATAGAAAACAGGCCTGTTCTGTTTTGACCATTTATAACTCTTTTCTCAGACTGTCTCTAAAGCACAGAGGACTATTCCTCTTGTGGTCCAATGAAGTGTTCCCCTTTGAAAGTTTGCCTCATGAACTATCAACTCCAGTGGTCTTCGAAGCACTGGAATCAATGCCTGCTGTCTCCTTTGCCCCTGCCTCTCTTTTAATTTTTTTGAGACAGTCTTGCTCTGTCGCCCAGGCTGGAGTGCAGTGGCATGATCTCAGCTCACTGCAACCTCTACCTCCTGGGTTCAAGTGATTCTCCTGCCTCAACCTCCCAAGTAGCTGGGATTATAGGTGCATGCCACCATGCCTGGCTAATTTTTGTAATTTTAGTAGAGATAGGATTTTGCCATGTTGGCCAGGCTGGTCTCAAACTCCTTGACCTTAGGTGATCCACCTGCCTTGGCCTCCCAAAGTGCTGGAATTACAGGCATGAACCACTGTGCCCAGCCTGCCCCTGCCTCTCTTAACACACAGGTGAAGCTCCTGCTACAGCAAAATCCTCAATAATATGTCTTGATTAGATGAACTGATATGAATAAAACCTATGTGGGGGTGGGAAGATTTTTAAATTGCTCAGATTTTTAAGGAGGATTTTAATAGTTCTTTTTATTTTTGTGAACATTTTATTTGAAAGCTCTTATTTTAAAATATCAAACATGTCAGAACAGTTACACTTTTAAATGCCCCTTTAATATGAAAAGATAGTCATGCATAATGAGAGACATGCAAATGAAAACTACACTTAGCTATCATATCTTGTCTAGTGGCAAAAATAAAGTTTGATAACATGTCTTGTTGAAAAGATTGTAGGGGGAAGATACTAATAGACATAGCTGGTAGGAATTCAAAATGTTATGACTGTATTAGGAGAATTTGGCAATGTGTAGCAAAATAACGTTTGCATTTATCCTTTGGTCAGGCAGGTTCACTTCTAGAAATCTATCACCCTAGGAATCTCTTTTTTTAAAAGACAAAGTCTCACTCTGTTGCCCAGGCTAGAGTGCAGTGGTGTGATCTTGGCTTACTGCAACCTCTGCCTCCTTGGTTAAAATGATTCTCCTGCCTCAGCCTCCCAAGTAGCTGGGACTACAGGAACATGCCACCACTTCTGGCTAATTCTTGTGTTTTTAGTAGAGGTGGGGTTTCATCATGTTGGCCAGGTTAGTCTTGAACTCTTGGCCTCCAGTGATCCGCCTGCCTCTACCTCCCAAAGGGCTGGGATTACAGATGTGAGCCGATGGGCCTGGTCCCTAGGACTCTAACTCTAAGATACACTGTCAAAAATATGAAAAAAACATCCAGAAGTTTGTTCATTACAGACTATATGTAATAGCAAAAGAGTTGAAATAATCCAAATATTAATAAAAAGTTGGCTTAAAAAAAAAAAACTCAGCTGGGCATGGTGGCACATGCCTTGTAATCCCAGTTACTTGGGAGGTTGAGGCAGGAGGATAGTTTGAGGCCTCAGTGTGCTATGATCATGCCTGCGGATGTATTGCCACAGCACTCCAGCCTGGGCATTGTAATTAGACCCCATCTCTAAGAAAATAAAAAAAAAAGAAACCCATCTGGGATTTCAACACAATAAAGTATTAATATACCTGTAAAAGGAAATTGACTATTTTCTACTATTGTATAATCTCTAAGAGATTAGTTTGTAAAGTAAGGTACAGGACAAGATGTACAATAATGCTACCTTTTATTTAGTAGGGTTAGAAAAAATGAAAATGTACATTCATTTGCTTATATTAAAAGAATAAGTAATAGAAATCAAACTCAAAAACTGATTGAGGAGAAGAGAACAGATAGGGGAAATGATAGAACCTAGACTTTCTTGAATGTACCTTGCTTGTGGCTTACTTTGGAACTATTAAATGTGATATATAATTATAAAATAAAATTTTAAAAAGTTGGAGGACAAACTCATCCTTTAAAAGTGGAAAGTAACTTTAAAAGGTAGGCATGGTGGCTCATGCCTGTAATCACAGCGCTTTGCAAGGCTGAGGCCCTGCCCCCCCAAAAAAGTAACAATGAGGCCGGGTGCGGTGGCTCACGCCTGTAATCCAAGCACTTTGGAGGCCAAGGCAGGCGGATTACCTGAGGTCGGGAGTTGAAGACCAGCCTGACCAACATGGTGAAACCCCGTCTTTAAAAAAAATAATAAAAGAGGAAAAAAAAAAGTAACAATGAACAAATGAACTTAACAGTTTGTTGTTGTTGTTTTGAGATGAAATTTTGCTCTTGTCATTCAGGCTGGAGTGCAGTGGCACGATCTTGGCACACTGCAACATCCACCTCCTGGGTTCAAGCGATTCTCCTGCCTCAGCCTCCAGAGTAGCTGGGACTACAGGCGTGCATCACCACGCCCAGCTAATTTTTGTATTTTTAGTAGAGATGGGGTTTCACCATGTTGGCCAGGATGTTCTTGATCTCCTGACCTTGTGATCCACCCACCTCAGCCTCCCAAAGTGTCGGGATTACAAGTGTGAGCCAATGCGCCTGGTCAATTTACAGTTTTTTAAGTTGATTATTTGTAGTTACTGAGAGGAATTATAGGCAGGCCTTGCTTTGCATAGTTCTGATATGCACAAATTTCAGTTATTATAGTTTATTTATTTTGTTCATTTATTTTTGCGATGGAGTCTTGCTCTGTTGCTCAGGCTGGAGTGCAGTGGTGTAATCTCAGCTCACTGTGGTCTTCACCTCCCAGGTTCAAGCAATTCTCCTGTTTCAGCCTCCCTAGTAGCTAAGATTGCAGGCACCCACCACCACACCCAGCTAATTTTTGTATTTTCAGTAGAGATGGGATTTCACTATGTTGGCCAGGCTGTTCTCAAACTCCTGGCCTCAAGTGTTCTACCTGTCTTGGCCTCCCAAAGTGCTTGGTGTGAACCAGCATACCTAGCCCAGTTATTATGGTTTAAATAGCTCCAGCCTCCAATGCAGTGGGTTCAAATTTCAGTTAGGACAGTATATTAACTGTAAGCAATTTCGTAAAACGCAAAGTTTGCTTCTAGCTTGTTATACCACAGATCACCTTATAAGTAACAGGTATGCATCATGATCTCTAACCAGTCATTCACTTCTCTTGAAGCTTGTTGGTGATTGGTCACTAACATCTGCTCTTCAGTTTATGCACAACAGCAAGGCGTGTTGTTGAGTTGCCTCTTTGTCTCCCAGTAATAAACCCATGTGATATTTTCCATAAATGGATCATCAAAACAGGAAACTCGCCAACAGAGATGAAAATATGGGAAAGAAATGAGAAGTGACAGCACTGAAGTGAGATTCTACAGTGTTAATGAAGTTACAGAAGAAATAGCTGACTGTGGAAATGTGCACTGAAGAAATTTTCTGAAAGTCAGCTTACTGATATAAATGAGGAAGGCCACTGTGAGGAAAAGTATAAAGATGTCCCAGAGGAAGTGGTACCTCAGAAACACTTCTCGTTAGAGAAACTTGCAGAGATATTTTTACCACATTGAGGGAGCGAAGGATTCAGTGTTCAAAGTTGATCCATACTTAGAAGAGAGTATGACAGTTTGCTAAAGAAAAGGTGTTCACATTGTGTCAGAAGTTATATGAAAAGAAGGCAAGCACTGTTCAAAGAAAAATAAATTGGCTTTTTTTAAAAAAATAAAGTGTTATAGTCTGTATCCCCCTCCCAAATTTGTATGTTGAACTCCTAACCCCCAAAGTGACACTATGCAGAGGTAGAGACTTTGGTGGTGATTAGGTAATGAGGGTGGAACCCTCATGAATGGGATTAGTGAGTTTGGGCTGGGCATGGTGGCACATGCCAGTAATCCTAGCACTTTGGGAGGCCAAGGTGGGCAGATCACCTGAGGTCAGCAGTTTGAGACCAGCCTTGCCAACATGGCAAAACCCTGTCTCTACTAAAAATACAAAAAAAAAAAAAATTATCCAGGCATGGTGGCGGGTGCCTGTAATCCCAGCTACTTGGGAAGCTGAGGCAGAATCGCTTGAGTCCAGGAGGTGGAGGTTGCAGTGAGCCAAGATTTTGCCATGGCACTCCAGTCTGGGTGACAGAGTGAGACTGTCTCAAGAAAAAAAAAAAAAAAAAGAGGGAGCTTGTTTGCCCCTTTCAGTGTGTGAAGACACAGCTAGAAGGGCCTTCATGTGAGGATACAGCCGGAAGGTGCCTTCTTTTAACCGGAAAGTGAGCCTTTACCAGACACTGAGTCTGCCTGTGGCTTGCTCTTGGACTTCCCAGCTCCAGAACTGTGAGAAATAAATTTCTGTTGTTTGTAAGCAACCCAGTTTATGGTGCTTTGTTTTAAAAGCCTGAGTTAGACTAAGACACAAATAAATAAAATACTTTGTCAGGCCAGGCACAGTGGCTTATGCCTGTAATCCCAGCACTTGAGGAGACCAAAGCGGGACATCATTTGAAGTCAGCAGTTCAAGACCAGCCTGGCCAACATGGTGAGACCCCATTTCTACTAAAAATACTAAAAATATAAGAAATTAGATGGTCATGGTGGTGTACGTCTGTAATCCCAGCTACTCGGGAGGCTGAGGCACGAGAATGGCATGAACCCGGGAGGTGGAGGTTGCATTGAGCCAAGATCTCGCACCTCTGCACTCTAGCCTGGGTGACAGAGCAAGACTGTCTCAAATAAAAAACAAACAAACACAAAAAAACAAAGAAGCAAATGAAATGCTTTGTCAGTGTATCTAATATTTTAAATCAGACTATTAAATTAATATTTTGCTATTTTTTATTCTTTATAAATGTATAAGTGACACAATTGTTAGCATTTTGACAAAAATTTTTAAATGCTATAGAACAATCATAATTTTTCCTGCTGATTATTAAGGTTGTTTTGCACAGTTTCAGCTTGCATAATCCTTTCTGTGGTTCTGCAATACTCTGCAAAGTGAGAACTGTATTTCAAGTGACCTTTTTTTTCCAAGTGACTTAAAAAACAGTAATTTGTACCTTCTTAATAAGATACTTTTTTTTTTTTAAGAGACAGAGTCTTGCTCTGTTGCAGGCTGGAGTGCAGTGACATGATCTCAGCTCACTGCAACCTCCGCCTCCTGGGTTCAAGCAATTCTCCTGCCTCAGCCTCCTGAGTAGCTGGGATTTCAGGCAAACATTGCCACTCCCGGCTAATTTCTTTTGTATTTTAGTAGAGACAGGGTTTTACCATGTTGCTCAGGCTGGCCTAGAACTCCTAAGCTCAGGCAATCTGCCTTCCTCGGCCTCCCAAAGTGCTGGGATTACAGGTATGAGCCACTGGGCCTGGCCAAGATACATCTTAAGGATGAAAAAGAAAGATAGTTGGATACAGTGGTTTAAGCTTGTTATCCCAGCACTTTGGGAGGCGGAGGCGGGAGGATTGCTTGTGTCCAGGAGTTTGACATCAGCCTGCGAAGCATAGCAATACCCTGTCTATATAAAAATTTTTAAAAAGTAGCCGGGCATGTAGTCCCAGCTACTTGGGATTCTGAGGCAGGAGGATTGCTTGAGTCCAGGAGGCTAAGGCTACGGTGAGCTGTGATGATGCCACTGCATTCCAGACTGGTAGCAGAGTGAGACCCTATCTAAAAAAGTAAAAATAAAAAAGACAAAGTGTTCCCAGCAAACATGTTTAGTAATGCTATTGGTATTATTATTGTACTTGTTAGGAAACAAATAGAGAAAAGAGATACAAACAAAGGAGGTTAAGTAAAATACTCTAATCCTAAATTTTATAGAAAATGGAAACTAATGATATATATATATATATATATATATATATATATATATATAATCTCAGCACAAATAAAATAGTCTTTCCAAAAGTTTAGACAGAAATCTGATCAAGCCAGTTTATAGAACATACATTGGACTGAGAAACATGTTAAAGGACTCTTCTGGATGCTGTCAGCAAAATTCATAATGTGAGAACTCTGCAGAAAAAAACATTGTTTTTCCTAAATCTCACAAAAAAGGATATAGATTATAAAGAAGCCTGAGACATAGCAACCTTTTAATAAAAGGATCCTGTTTGGATCTGAACACACTAATTAAATTGGAAGACTAATTAGATATTTGATGCTATTAAGGGAGATTTTATCAATATTAAGTAATATTAAAGGAAACATTTTAGATAGCATAATAGTATTGTGGTGGTTATTCTTATTTTAAAATTTTTCATCATTTTTTAAAGACGGGGTCTCTATCGCCCAGGCTGGAGTGCAGTGGTGTGATCATGGCTCATTGGGCACAAGTGATCCTCCAGCCTCAGTCTCCTGAGTAGCTGGAACTACAGGTACACACCACCATGCCCAGCTAATTTCATATTATTTTTTATAGAGATGGGGGTCTTGATGTATTGCCCAGGGTGGTCTCAAACTGCTGGCCTTAAGTGATTCTCTTGCCTTAGATCCTCATCTTCAAGCCTATTTAAAACTGAAAACCCTTATCTCGAATTTCTTACCTGTAAAATAAGGAAGAAGATTAAATGTCTTTGCTGCTTTCTCTGCGCTTTGCTCTAGCTGTTATATAATAGCCACTCCTTCTTGATTTCCTTCTCAGAATCTTACTATTATAATGTGTGAGCCATAATGTTGCTTGTGGATAAGATTTTATTTAATGCATCTGCCTCTGGGGGCAGGAACTTCAGGGCTCAGGCTGGATAGCCTGATTGACCCTAGGAAGCTGCTATGCACTCTCTTCCTGGCCATTTGTTACCTCGTAAGCAGGATCTGGGCCTTGAGTCAGGGGTCATCTAGGGTCTTAACAACCAAGAATTTCTTTTCTTTTTTTTTTTTTTTGAGATGGAGTTTCACTCTTATTGCCCAAGCTGAGTGCAGTGGTGCGATCTCAGCTCACTGCAACCTCTGCCTCCTGGGTTCAAGCGATTCTTCTGCCTCAGCCTCTCGAGTAGCTGGAATTATAGGCCTAGTGTACCACCACAGCTAATTTTTTGTTTTTTTAGCAGAAATAGCGTTTCACCACCTTAGCCAGGCTGATCTCAAACTCCTGACCTCGACCTCCCAAAGTGCTGGGATTACAGGTGTGAGCCACCATGTCCAGCCGACAACCAAGAATTTATAGAGTGGGATGAGTCAGACTTGGTGGAGAGCCAATCCTGTGTGTGGAAGTCCTAATTCTTCAAGGGGTGATGACTGATTAACACTCATGTGAAAACCAGAGGTAATAACCACTGGAGAGCAGTAATGATTTAGCACACCCATGCCCTTTTTGCAAGTTATTTGTGTTTTAAAAATCATTCAGTCTGGCCAGGCACAGTGCTCATACCTGTAATCCCAGCACTTGGGAAGTTGAGGTGGGCGGATCACCTAAGGCCAGTTCAAGACCAGCCTGGCTAACATAGTGAAACCCCATTTCTACTAAAAATACAAAAATTAGCTGGGCATGGTGGCACACGCTTGTAGTCCCAGCCACTCAGGAGGCTGAGGTGGGAGGATCATCTGAGGCCAGGAGGTGGTGGTGTGCTTGCAGTGAGCTGAGATCATGCCACCAGCGTTGGTGACAGAGTGAGACTCAAAAAAAAGCCCTAGTAAACAGACAAAAATAAAATAAAATTATCCAGTCTTAAGTTGGGGTTATGTTGTTTCCACCCACACCCCAACCCCAGAGTTTCTGGTTCAGTAGTTTTTTTTTTTTTTTTTTTTGATATATAATAATTTTACATATTTATGGGGGTACATGTGATATTTAGATACATGTATACAATGTGTAATGATTAAATCAGGGTAATTAGGATATTCATCACTTAAAACATTTATCATTTCTTTATGCTGGGAACATTTCAAACCTTCTCTTACAACTGTTTTGAGATGTATAATAAATTATTGTTAACTATAGACACCCTACTGTGCTATCAAACACTAGAACCTATTCCTTCCATCTAACTGTATGTTTTTAACCATTAACCAACCTCTCTCCATACCCTGCCTAACAGCCTCTGGTAACCATCATGTGGCTCTACGCTGTGAAATCAACTTTTTTTTAGCTACCACATATGAGTAAAAACATGCAATTTTTACCTATCTGTAAGGCCTTCTTAAGACTGTGAAACCGTACCTAAGAATGTAACTAACAAGGGACATGAAGGACCTCTTCAAGGAGAACTGCAAACCACTATTCAAGGAAGTAAGTGTGGACACAAACAAATGGAAAAACATTCCATGCCCATGGATAGGAAGAATCAATATCATGAAAATGGACTTACTGCACAAAGTAATTTATAGATTTAATGCAATCTTCATCAAGCTACCATTGACTTTCTTCACAGAATTAGAATAAAACTCCTTTAAATTTCATATGGGACCAAAAAAGAGCCCGTATAGCCAAGATAATTCTAGGCAAAAAGAACAAAGCTGGAGGCATCACGCTACCTGACTTCAAACTATACGACAAGGCTACAGTAACCAAAACAGCATGGTACTGGTACCGTAACAGATACATAGACCAATGGAACAGAACAGAGGCCTCAGAAATAATGTCACACATCTACAACCATCTGATCTTTGACAAATCTGATAAAAACAAGCAATGGGAAAAGGATTCCCTATTTAATAAATGGTGTTGGGAAAACTAGCCAGCCATATGCAGAAAACTGAAACTGGACCCCTTCCTTACACCTTATACAAAAATTAACTCAAGGTGGATTAAAGACTTAAACATAAGACCGAAAACCATAAACACCCTAGAAGAAAACCTAGGCAATACCATTCAGGACATAGGCATGGGCAAAGACTTCATAACTAAAACACCAAAAGCAATGGGAACAAAAGCCAACATTGACAAATGGGATCTAATTAAACTAAAGAGCTTCTTCACAGCAAAAGAAATGTGATCAGAGTGAACGGGCAACCTACAGAATCAGAGAAAATTTTTGCAGTCTATCCATCTGACAAAGGGCTAATATCCAGAAGCTACAAGGAACTTAAACAAATTTACAAGAAAAAAACAAACAACCTCATCAAAAAGTGGGTGAAGGATATGAACAGACACTTCTCAAGAGAAGACATTTATGCGGCCAACAAACATATGAAGGAAAGTTTGTCACTGGTCATTAGAGAAATGCAAATCAAAACCACAATGAGATACCATTTCACACCAGTGAGACTGATTATCATTAAAAAATCAGGAAACAACAGATGCTGGAGAGGATGTGAAAAAATAGGAACACTTTTACACTGTTGGTAGGAGTGTAAATTAGTTCAACCATTGCGGAAGACAGTGTGGCAATTCCTCAAGGATTTGAACCAGAAATATCATTTAACCCAGCAATCCTGTTACTGGGTATATACCCAAAGGATTATACATCATTCTACTATTCACAATAGCAAAGTCTTGGAACCAACCCAAATGCCCAACAATGATAGAATGGATAAAGAAAATGTGGCATGTGTACACCATGGAATACTGTGCAGCCATAAAAAAGATGAGTTCATGTCTTTTGCAGGGACATGGATGAAGCTGGAAACCATCATTCTCAGCAAACTAACACAGGAACAGAAAACCAAACACCACATGTTCTCACTCATAAGTGGGAGCTGAAAAATGAGAACACATGGACACAAGGAGGGGAACATCACACACCAGGGCCTGTCAGGGTAAGGTGGGTAGGGGAGAGATAGCATTAGGAGACATACCTAATGTAGATGACCGGTTGATGGATGCAGCAAACCACCATGGCACATGTATACCTATGTAACAAACCTGCACGTTCTGCACATGTACCCCACCATTTAAAATATATATACTTTATTTAAAGTATATATACTTTATTACAGGTATAAGTAATTCCAGCACTTTGGGAGGCCAAGGCAGGAGAATTGCTCGAAGCCAGGAGTTCGAGACCAGCCTGGGAAATATAATGAGACCTTATCCGTATTAAAAAAAAAAAAAAAAAAAAAAAAAGACTGCCTAACTTGTAGAGACAGCAAGATGCCTTCAGGAGGAACCACTGATCCTTTTCTTTGGTAATATCCAAAGAGCTTTGATCAGCTCTTGATATCAAAGTGGTGTGAAGAAAACATAAGGCACAAGACTAATCTCAGAAGGGCTGCACACCAGAGGGGAACCTAACTTCTTGAATCCCTGGAGCACCCCAAGTGTGATTTCAGAGAGGGTGCCATTCATGAGCAACACTGCTAGCCAGTAACAGTGAGGGAGAAGGGGATTGAAAGGAGTATTTTATAAATGATGGCTTGGGTAACATGAAATCACTGTCATCAAAGTTTATGGAAAAACTAAGGTTTATGGAAGGAAAGAGAGTTTAAAAAAAAAAACCAAAAAACTAAAGTTTAAATATTACATGTAGCAATGTGGGCTGCCCCAAATGGTGTGTTTCCCAGGAACTTGATTCAACTCTGAGAATAAATGCATGAGTACTGAGAAAACTGTTTGGGTGGAAAATATTTGTTTCTTTATTATTTTATTTTGTTCCCTCAGCTGTGATCTGCTTATTTGAGCTTGTTATAAATATGTAACTTACATATATCCCTCTGTAACTATATATTTACAAAAGAGAAAAATGCTGTTGAAATAGTTTTGATGCAGGTTCTTTTATATCAGTTTATAGTCACAAAATGATTATCCTAGAGGATACCAGCCTCCATAACTGTGGCTACTACCCCTAAGACTCAGGAACATTAACTCTCAGCTTTGAGATATTTTACTGCTATTTTTTTCTAAAGGTTGTAGGTGCAGTGGACATCCCTACATCTTTAATGTGGCTTGCTAATCACCATGGAGAGTTCAGTGTTTATGGTTCCTGAAACATCTGGAGAATAAATCATCAAATTAATCCAAGAGGACTGGGTTTTCATGTTTACTTCAAATTGCTTTCTTTACATCCTTATCTTTTCCTTTATTGAAATATGGTAGATACTCTGGTGCCACGTATTGAATTTCTTTCAACCTCTAGATACTCTTAGAGAAAACCAAACCAACCAACAATGATAATACATTACTATTTGCCTTTTGCAGAAGCCATCTAGCTGAGCTTGAAAGTAACATCAAATTTGGGAGTGCTGTGGTGAAACATATGTAGATATCAGGAAAAGTGACTTTCCAAAGGCTTGTAAAAAGGATTCTATGACTGCTTCCTCAAGAGTGTAACAATAGCTTATCAAGAGAGGCTGTGCAGCATAATGATAAAGATTATAGACTCTGGAGCACAGGGTCCCACCACTTACCAGCTTGCATGACTGAGAAAATTGCCCATTTTCTCGGGGCCTCATTTTTCTTATCTCTAAAGCAAGGACGGCAATATTGTACTTGGCTTAAAGGCTTGCGGCTGGAATTAATTTCATATGGGTGAAGCACTTAGAACAGAGCCAGTAATATTGTACATGTTCAGAAAATTCATATTACTTACAAAATTAATTCCTAACACCTTCCTTGCCGTTTTGCCGGACTATGATATCTAAGATTGTTACTAAGTGTATCATGGACGTGTACTGAGGAAACATTATCATATTTGGAAGAAAGTCATCTTTATGTGAACTTCCAAGTGACAGTGTTAGGGCCCATTAAGTTGTTAGGCATTTTAACGCATGAAGCTGGCCAGCTTTGAGGTGTCAGTGACTTGTAAGGCCACTAACAAGTCTGTCAGTTGGGAGCAGAGTTCCCAGCTTCGAGTTCTCACCTTGACAAAGTTCTAATTGGATTAGCAAGGGAAGGCCCCTCCTTTCAGAGAACATAGGAAATACTGTGAACCTCAAAAACTCTATTGCTACAACTTCTGTAATTTTCTTAAATGAATTCTTAAACATGATGTTTAAAATGACATGATTGGCTGGGTGCAGTGGCTCATGCCTGTAATCCCAGCACTTTAAGGCAGGCAGATCACTTGAGCTCAGGAGTTCGAGACCAGCCTGACCAACATGGTGAAATGCTTCTTTACTAAAATATAAAAATTAGCCAGGCATGGTGGCCAGCACCTGTAATCCCAGCTCCTTGGGAGGCTGAGGCAGGAGAATTGCTTGAACCCGGGAGGTGGAGGTTGTAGTGAGCTGAGACTGTGCCAATGCACTCCAGCCTGGGAGACAGATTAAAAAAAAAATAAAAATATGGTTAAGATGTTAAATATTATTAAAAAAATAAATAAAATGACATGATTTAGTCAGCTCAATAACATAGATCCTTGATCATGAAAATATGTATAATTGGTTATTAATCAACTTTTTGTTCTCTAGATTCATTGTAATTTCAAGACATTTAGGATTTAGAAAATGGAGGAGCCCTTTCTTTGACTAAGTTCTTAGAAGACAAAGATTTTTTAAAAACATGCTTTCCTCTAGGGTTGCATGGGCTTTAGACATAATAATAAGTGCTCAATAAATGTTGATTTGATTTAGTTTTAATCTTCCTGTTTTGCATGTGGCCT
This sequence comes from Cacajao melanocephalus, assembly GCA_963573385.1. Taxonomy (NCBI): domain Eukaryota; kingdom Metazoa; phylum Chordata; class Mammalia; order Primates; family Pitheciidae; genus Cacajao; species Cacajao melanocephalus. Next base: position 30,383 of record CAUYLG010038065.1, on the reverse strand, counting down.
AGGTAGAAAACAGAGTCAGCAACCAATAAGCCTCAAATACAACTCCCCTGACTTTTTGGAAGAAAGTCTCAGTCATGGAAGGTAAAATCCATGCCTCAAATTAGGTTTTGAATTGTTTAGATTCAAACATTTGCTAGGAATAAAAACAGCACATTTACAACAGGCTAGATATCACAGAAAATGCCAGTAGTTGATGTAACTTCTCTTATGTGTGAGGAGACCAGATCTTAGTATAACTTATAAGCTGCAATTTACTGATCATTGTGGCTTGCCTGTATATGTAGTTTTTTCTCCCACAAAAGAGGAAAACATCCTTGCAGAGACTGAGGAATATCTCCTAACTTCCAGTTCTTAAATCCTTCCTCTTTCCTTATATGTGTTCAGGAAAATTTATCGTTAGTTTCAAGGGCAGGAAAAGCCGCTAACTCATAGATGACTCTTCCACAATACTTTTCAGAGACTGTTTCAAACTGAATAATGGTAGTAATACTGGATGCTTGTCTTTGAGAGTTTACGGAATTCCTAAATGTCATAGATTTTATAGTGCAGTGCCTCTCAAGTTTAATGGGCATATGAATCACCTTGAAATTTTGTTAAAATGCAGATTCTAGGCCTGGCACAGTGGCTCACGCTTGTAATCTCAGCACTTTGGGAGGCGGAGGTGGGCGGATTATGAGATCAGGAGTTTGAGACCAGCCTGGCCAAATGGTGAAACCCCATCTCTACTAAAAATACAAAAAATTAGCCAGGCATGGTGGTGAGTGCCTGTAATCCCAGCTACTGGGGAGACTGAGGCAGGAGAATTGAGTAAATCCGAGATTGTGCCATTGCATTCCAGCCCAGGTGACAGTGTGAGACTTCCTCTCAAAAAAAAAAAATAATAATAATAATTAAAAAATAAATAAATTTTTAAAAATGCAGATTCTGATTCAGGAAATCTGGGATGGAACCTAAGACTGCATTTCTCATAGGCCTCTCATGTTAGAACTGCTGCTCTGCAGACTTACTTTTAGTAAAAAGGCACTAAAGCAGAGGTTCTAACTTAACTGCAAACTAAATTGCCTGCAGGCACTTAAAAAGGGTCCCCCTACTAAATAAACTATATTTAAATAAGCATTTGTTTTCTTACTTGAATTAAAACACACAAAGTTGCTAATTAGACTTCCTGATCAGTGTGAGCTCACTGCTAGCATGCTGAGTTGGCATAAGCTCCAGGAAGTCCCAGAGCAGAGTCCTTCACACCCTTTTCATGGTCAAATACATGGTTTCCTTTGGATTTTTTGAAATGTTGGAAATTTTTCACTGATCTTCACTTGCTCCATTTGTGGATCTGGATCAGAGTCCATTGATTATGCAATGAGAGAACCCCCTCAGATTGTGCAGTCTGAGGGCAGATTTCACCTTCAAACACATGTGTAAGAGGAAATCTTAACAGCTGCAACTGTAGCACAGACTTCTTCATAGTTCTCTGTTTCAGAAATTATCTTTTGGCTGCATTAATTTTTGGCTGCCGTTCTGCTCAAACAAGCAAACACTCCCCTTGATCCCATCCAACCTCATGACTTGATATGCATGAGAACTAGGAGCTTGTGTTAGGTAGCGTGAAGGATAAGCTATCAGAGAAGGCTTCTGAGAAGAGCTGCATTGTTGGGGTTTGGATAATAGTAGGGGGTCTTCAGCTGGAGAAAGGGGAAAGGGGCATTCTAATGAAGAGAATATTCTCACTGCAAAGGTTGGGGGCATTAGAAAAGTGTGAGGCTGGAGGGTATTCATGGGAACGGGGTGGGGAGGGAACAGAAGGAGGTTTGGTAGATGATAAGGCTTCTGAAGTTGGTCTAAATTGGGAAGGGTGTTAAACATCCCTGTAAGAAACTTAGTTGCCAGATGTGGTAGCTCACACCTGTAATCTCAGCATTTTGGGAGGCCAAGGCAGGTGGATCACTTGAGTCCAGGAATTTGAGACCAGCCTGGGCAATATAGTGAAACCAGTCTATTTTTAATTTTATTTTTTATTATTTTTTTTAAAAAGATGGGGTTTTACCATATTGGTCAGGCTGGTCTTGAACTCCCAACCTCAGGTGATCCACCCGCCTTGGCCTCCAAAGTGCCGGGATTACAGGCGTGAGCCACCACGCCCAGCCTTAGTGAAACCAGTCTTTACAAAAAATTAGCCAGGGGTGGTGTCATGTGCCATAGCCCCAGCTACTGAAGAGGCTGAGGTAGGAGGATTGCTTGAGCCCAGGAGACTGAGGCTGCGGTGAATCGAGATTGTACCATTGCACTTCAGCCTTGGCAACAGAATGAGACATTTTCTCAAAAAAACAAAACAAAAATTTATGTTGAAACTTAAACCCAATGTGGCAGTATTGAAAGGTGGAACCTTTAAAAACTGATTGGATCAAGAAGGCTCTGCCCTCATGAATGAATTCATTCATTCATTCATAGATTAATGAGTTTATGGGTTACCATGGGAGGAGAACTTGCAGCTTTTTTTTTGAGAGGGAGTCTCACTCTGTTGCCCAGGCTGTAGTACAGTGGCATCATCTTGGCTCACTGCAACCTCTGCCTCCTAGATTCAAATGATTCTCCTGCCTCAGCCTCCCAAGTAGCTGGGATTATAGGTGCCTGCCACCACAGCTGGCTAATTTTTGTTATTTTTAGTTTCTCCATGTTGGCCAGGCTGGTCTTGAACTCCTGACCTCAGGTAATCTATCTGCCTCAGCCGCCCAAAGTATTGGGATTATAGGCATGAGCTACTGCGTCCGGCCTGAACTGGTGGCTTTATAAGAGGAGGAAAGACCTGCAATAGCATGTTTGCATGCTCAGCTCCCTCATTATGTGGTACCCTGTGTCACCTTGGAACTCTAGAGTCCCTACCAGCAAGAAGGCCTTCACTAGGTGTGGCCCCTTAATTGTGGACTTCCCAGCTTCCATAACTGTAAGCAATAAATTCCTTTTTAAAATAAATTACCCAGTTTTTGGTATTCTGTTATAGGCAGCAGGAAACGGACTAAGGCACACGCATTCTAAATATTTAAAAATGCATACTTAAGAGAAAAGAACAGAAAAGGATATACCATCAAACAGTAGGCATAAGAAGCTGAGTGAGACTGGGCGCAGTGGCTCACGCCTATAATCCAGCACTTTGGGAGGCTGAGGCTGATGTCAGGAGTTCGAGACCAGCCTGGCCAACATGGTGAAACCCCATCTCTACTAAAAATACAAAATATTAGCCAGGCATGGTGGCAGATGCCTGTAATCCCGGATACTTGGGAGGTTGAGGCAGGAGAATCACTTGAACCTGGGAGGCGGAGGTTGCAGTGAGCTGAGATTGCGTCACTGCACTCCAGCCTGGGCAACAAGAGCAAAACTTTGTCTCAAAACAAACAAAAAATGCTGACTGAACAGCTATATTGGTATCAAGAGAGCCGAAGTAGAACCAAGGGAACGGGGCTCTAGGGAAGCCAATTTTAGCTTCATGGGAGATAGAACTTTCTAATGCTCATCATTGGCCTGCTGTGGAAAGGGCTGCCTTGTAATGACAACAGATGTCCCTGGAGACATGCAAACAAGCTTGTCTTGCTAGAGAAAGAGCATTCTTGCATGGAGAAGTGGATTAGATGACCCTTATCTCCTTCCTGGAGCTAAGACTTCATTATAGTTGTTTTGTTTTTATAATAATTGTGATTCTGTTTTTCTTTTATGACTGCAAAAACAGGTGTGTGTCTATTTTATAACATTTAGAAAATTTTAAAATAACCAGAAGAAAATAAGTCATCTGATTGTTCCATTCAGAGATACCTACTGCTAGCATTTTGCTACAGAGGCCTAGTCAATCTTTTGAATACACATATTTCATTCAATTTTGATGAAGTGGAATACTAACAAACATACTGTATTGTACCGGCTTTTTTTTTCTTTTAAAAATTATTTGTACCTGCTTTTTTATTATTTTAAAAAAAACCCTAATATGAATGTTTTCCTTGTCATTAAGTATTTTTTGTAAAACAGGAGGGGAAAGCTTACTGAGTGGAGGGGGTGGTAGTAGTGGTGGGAGGAATTAGAGATCAGTGTTATAAATTCAGAAATAAAGAGAAGTATCTAAAGTGAGCTCTTCCCACTCCTATCCCTCTACTTCCGCTATCCCAAGAAATCTCTGGGATTTTGGTAGCAATACATGTGGATAACAAGCCGGGAAAAGGATCTCTAGTTTGGGTGCTTGGTGATTGGTGCGTAAATAAGGGGCCAGGAGGAAAGGAGTGGGATGGAATTGGGGCCATTCAGATTAATTCTGGCCTGGTCTGGCCTTGGGCCATTTCTCAGGCTGTCTCTTTCTCTTACTTGTTTCCCTTTCCTTTTGAAGGGCATCACTATTCCTTCACACTACCTGCATACCCTTATTGTGCGTACTCACTGGTCTTTGCTAGTCAACTAATTATTAATGAGGCTGATCTTATTTTAAGGGGTTTATTGCTGATCTTCACAGTTTAAAAACACACGATAAAATATGGAATTTTTTAGTTTTATGTTAGCCAAGTCCCTCCTGATCTGCTCAGAGGAAGCTCTTTGAATTCTGTCTTCTGCTTTTATTCCCAAGGATGAAACTAGCTAAACACTCTTTTTCCCCTATCTTTTCTAATCCTGTCTTTGGTGAAGGAGATATTGCCTTCTTCCTGCATGGAGAAACCACCCCTTACAGACCCCAGAAGCAGCTAAGGCTCAATGATAGATATCTCTCAGCATCTGTTGTAACTGCATCCTGATAGAGTGGATCTTATTGTGTGGACACAATAAGAAAATGTTCTATTTTGAACAACCTCCCAAGTGCCTTTTCATGCCCAGGAAAGTGTTTTGGGGCAGCTAGAAAGAATAGTCTTGGAGTTACATAGAGTTTAGGCTGGAGTTACACGTTTAGAGAGTTGCTGATGATATGGTACGTGACAGCATTTAGATTGAGAAGAAACAAGTAAGGTTTTTTAGAGCTCTATCCTGGATCCTGGATGTGTGAGCAGAAAGAATAGTAAAACAAGATTGAGTTGCTCAAAGTCCACAGAGAGCCTTTCATGGGCAGTGGTCACTGGCATCACAAAAGAAGCTGACTTCTCTTGATGTAAGAAGCTTGGCAGTGATGGCAGAAGGAGACTGGGTGGTAGCATTTACGGAGAAGACACCAATGAGTTGGAAGAAATGGTGTGTTCTGGGACTAGGGTAGAGAAAATAGATAATGAGCCTAGAGCATCCTGTAGCAACAGAAAGTAAGGAGTGCTTGAAACATGAAAGCATGGGGCAAATGCAAAGGGGCAAGGAGCTAACCTGAAGGGGCTCTCAGTGGCTAAGGCTGAAACAGTTTGACAACAAAATCAATCATGTAGTGGATTATGACACAAAGTTCAAAGTAAATATCCATGAGACCATACTCATATAAATAAATGATTGAATGAGTACATAAATGGAGAAGAGGCAAATCTTTCTTAGAGAAGAGTTTCAAATATGTATAGCTATTACCACCCCACAGAAGATAGGGTGTAATTCTCTCCCTCCTTTGAAGGGCAAAACATCAGCCAAAACCAGATAGAGGAACATTTTACAAGATGCCCAGCCCAAACTCCTCAAAACTGTCAGTCAGGAAAAACTGAGAAATAATGCAGTTTTGGGATACTTGGGTTGCATCTTGGACCAGAAGGATGTCATTGATGGAAAAACTGGTAAAATCAAAATAAAGTCTAAAGTTTAGTTTATAGTAATATACCAATGTTGATTTATCAGTTTTGGCAAGTGGTCAATGGTAGTGTAAGATGTTAAACAGTGGGGAAACTGGCTAAGGGTATACATGGGAGTCCTTTGCAATTTTTCTGGAAATCTAAAGTTATTCTAAAGTAAAACATTTATTTAAAAAGTTAACTCTGTGTGTGTTGCAGAGGAAGTGAGGGAACTTGAGCTTGTTTGTAGACTGATAATAAGTAATTGATATATTGTACACTAATATCCCTGATGGATCAGGGGTGTTAGGGTAAGGAAGGACATGTTTTATTAATGCACAAATAGGAGGAGATATGGAAAACTGTTCACCAGATCAAGTAAAGAAAAAGACACAGAGTGAAGACGTAAAGTTGAGCAGTAGTTTCTATACATTTTTGCTTGTATATTTCCTAAAAAAAATACTGAAAAACTGTAAATCTTCAATTCTTGAACCAAACAATTGAATTGTATTTACTTTATTAGAGAAAGTCTGACTTCTGATGGCCCTATCCATCTCATTTCATAATTTTAATTTGTATATAGTGAGGCATGAGGACCTTGCTACAGGCTTGTTACCTGGATATGTTTAATGAGGATCTATCCATTAATACTGACTTAACCTCAGGGACTCTCATTCTACAGAGAACTGTTCCTTCCTTTGGGTGTGTTGGAGGTATTTACACCTGGAGCAATGCAGCATTTGAAGAATTATTTGCGGTAAATGAGAGGACTGCTTTTCTTTTTCAAGTGGAGAAAAGCAAATGGGAAGTGAGAGCCTGAATCCTGGTTATAAGAAAGAGGACATTTGGAAATTAAGGACCTAGAAATAGGCTTAGTTAAAACCTTCTTTGCCCTTAGGTTGTGAGAATCTCCAGGTAACTGCAGTTTAAAGACAAAGGCAGAGAACCTGGGAAGTGTGGAATAAGGCTTTGGAATAGGAGGGCTGCTTTGTGTTGAGGTCACAGCTGAAGGGAGAGCCAGTTAATTTCCAGTGGTGCTTATTAGCAGTCCTCCCTGCTGTCTGCCTTCTGGGGAGTGCCCATTTTTATTCTCCTCCTTTATCTCTTCTCCCTTTTCCTGTGTCTGCTTCATTTGAGATCTTCGGTGGCAACCTTGAGCACCCTTCTCTTGGCAGTGATTTTAGCAGTGCCCTGGTCAAACATCATTCTATTGAAATGAAGTAGCAGTTCTTAGGGGATTTGACTTACGTAACTTTTAGACCAAAATTGCTACAAAGAGTAGAATTATTGAATAACCATTGTGGTACAAATGCATACATTGAATGAAGTACTTTAGAGTTCTGAATAAGGCAGCCCATTTAAATTTTTTCTTTTCCTGTGTTTTCTTCTCTTTTTTGTTTTCTTCAGAGACAATTTTTGCTCTGTTGCCCAAGCTGGAGTGAAGTGGCTCACTTAACTTCAAATTCCTGGGCCCAAGTGACCTTCCTGCCTTGGCCTCCTCAGTAGCTGGGACTACAGTTGTGAGCTACCATGCCCAGCTAATTACAAATATATGTATGTATATTTTTTAGTAGAGATGAGGTCGCGCTATGTTGGCCCGGCTGGTCTTCAACTCCTGATCTCAAGTGATCCTCTCACTTCAGTCTCTCAAAGTGCTAGGGTTACAAGTGTGAGCCACCAGGCCTGGCCAACTCTTAATTAAGTTTTTAAAAGGGCAATGAAATTTTTTTTTTTTTGAGACAGAGTCTCCCTGTGTTGTCCAGGCTGGAGTGCAGTGGTATGATCTTGGCTCACTGCAACCTCTGCCTCCCAGGTTCACGTGATTCTTCTGCTTCAGCCTCCTGAGTAGCTGAGACCACAGGCACATGCCACCATGCCTGAGATGGGGTTTCACCCTGTTGGCCAGGCTGGTTTCAAACTCCTGACCTCAAGTGATCCACCCACCTCAGCCTCTCAAAGTGCTGGGATTATAAGAGGAATGAGTCACTGTACCCAGCTGGGTAATGAAGATTAATGGGTGGTTTTACTTCTTATTTGTATGGTAAATTGGGTGTATTAGCAGGAGCCAGGTCCAGAGATTCTTAATCTGAAATCTATGGAGCCTCAAGTGCTTCCTAAGTGGATTTCAGGGGAATCATAAACTGCACAGAAGTCAAAAGTTGTACTTCAATGTCCTCAAATTTCATCAAAAAGCCAAAGAATTCTGTGCCCCTCAAAGGTTAAGAATGCCTTTTCAGTTTCACTGCTCATCAAGACGGTGGATTGGATACAATGGCGTTTTCAAAACACTTGGAAATAATAATGCCCATGTTTGTATTGCAGTACTTTTTTTAGCCACATACAGTATCCAAGTCATAAATCATTTCTCCTGTGCTCAGTAATTTTAGATGTATTACAAATCTAGTATTATCTCACTTGTTTCAAATTACTCCCATGAATTTACATTATAAACTATTTTGAGAGCCCAGGGAATCTCAGGCATAATTTTAATCTGGTATTGATTCCATGTATCTTTTGGGGTAAATATTTGCTGTAGTAATTTTTTTTTTCCTGCAGGGTGTGGTGTTACACACGCCTGTAATCCCAGCACTTTGTGAGGCTGAGGTGGGTGGATCACCTGAAGTCAGGAGTTCGAGACCAGCCTGGCCAACATGGAGAAACCCCCGTCTCTACTAAAAATACAAAATTAGCTAGGCGTGGTGGCGCATGCCTGTAATCCCAGCTACTTGGGAGGCTGAGGCAGGAGAATCGTTTGAACCTGGGAGGAGGAGGTTGCAGTGAGCTGAGATCGTGCCATTGCATTCTAGCCTCAGCAACAAGATCGAAACTCTGTCAAAAAAAAAAAAAAAATCCATTTATTTATTCATTTGAACTAGGTCTTGCCCTGTCACCTAGGCTGGAGTTCAGTGGTGCCCTCGTAGCTCACTGCAGCCTTGACTTCTGGGCTTAAGCAATCCTCCTGCCTCAGCCTTTCAAGTAGCTAGAACTACATGTTTAGCTAATTTTTAAATTTTTTAAAAATAGAGACAACAACTTGCTATGTTGCCCAGGCTGGTGTCAAATTCCTGCCCTCAAGCAATCTTACCTTGGCCTCCCAAAGCACTGGGATTACAGGCATGAGCTACCATGCCTGGCCTATTTCCTCATATTTAAGTGGTGTCAGATCAATTAACATAGTTCAAAAAGTATAATTTTAATATTATCAATGTTATATTTCTAGCCTGTGCTACATGGACATTTTATGAGTAACTGTTATGAAATATTTTTTTCAGCAATTAATGTCTGATACCAGTTTGTTTATAGCATAAAATGATCACAGTTGGTATAGATAAAACAGCAAGAGAAAAATGGTGAAAACAGCCACCAAAAAATCCTTGAGAGTAGACTTTTGCCTGGTTTCCTTGAAGGCTTACCACTTTACTATTGCAAAAGAAAAGATGTGTACAAAGGTATTTTGTTGTCTGATACAGATTTCTTACAAATGAAAATAAATGCTGGCCCAATTATGGTCCTTAAAATGATTCAAGAATTATAAATCAATATTGATTCAAAAAGCTCTTAACATTATTTTCTAAATAAGCACAATCTAGGTAAATGGTTTTTAAATATAAGCAGACCACAAGCATCATCTGGAGAATTTAATAAAATGCGTATCCCTGGGACCTCACCCCACAAGGATTCTATTTCAGTAGTTCTGCAACTAGGATCTGGAGTCTGTTTTTAACATAAGACCCAGGTGGTTTGACCACATTTTGCTAAAACTGATCTAGGTGCTAAGAGGTTACATAGAATAGCTATAATATATAACACCTTTAATTAAAAGAAGACTTGAGTGTGGAGAGGTGAGGGAGACATGGAAGTATTAACAAATGATATGGAATAATTTTGTACCTCAATTACCGTGAAACCCAAAGAGCTTTTATATATGTATGTTTTATGTATTTTTTACTATATTAAAAATTAAAATTGAGGAACTTAAAGTATTATTTTTAAAAACCCATTATATATTGACCTAAATAAAATTTTTATAAAACCTATTTTCCAAACTTAAAAAAAAATTATTGAGAAAGAATGGCATTATTTTACATTCATGCAAATCTCTTTACTGTCTAGCTTAATAGAAGACAGCTAGATTCTCATACAGGTTAACCAAAATGCTTGGGACCAGAAGTGTTTTGGATTTCAGATTTTTTAAAAAATATTTTGCATTATACATTCTTGTTCCAGTAAGCATTTCTTTTGAGCGTCATGTCAGTACTCAAAAAAGTTTTGGATTTTTGGAGCATTTTGGATTTCAGATATTCAAATTTGGGATGCCCAACCTAACCAGATTGAATCTGATTCTCTATTCAATCTGTTGCAATGTTGTTTTGGTTGAAGTCTATAAAGAAAATCCAACTTCACACAGAAACAGGATGAGTATTTTTAATAACCTTCTTTGATATTATACCAAAACTCTGTAAGTGGTAGTTTCTTAAAGGTCAATTATATTGTGGAACCTGAAGTGAGCTTTTTTTTAAAAAAAACAAAACAAAACTAGACCTCTGATACGTTAAAATGAGTTGGTCTGGTTTGCACTTTTTTCAGTGGATCTTCCATCCATGCATGATTTTGGCTTTTGTTTGTTTTGAGGAGTCTCTCACTCTGCCACCCAGGCTAGAGTACAGTGGCACGATCTTGGCTTACTGCAACTTCCACCTCCCAAGTATCTGGGACCACCGATGTGTGCAACCATGCCCAGCTAATTTTTTGTTTTTTTTTGGTAGAAATGGGGTCTCTCCACGTTGCCCAGGCTCCGATATCGAGCTAGTGAGCTTAAGTGATCTGCCTGCCTTGGCCTCCCAAACTGCTAGGATTACAGGCGTGAGCCACTGCACCCGGCCTACCCATGCATGATTTTGTTATACCATTGGTCATTTGGAAACTACGGCAGATCTTCTCAAATCACTTTCATCACTGCCACCCTGATCTCATCAGGAAAGTCTTTAAGTACTGGCAACGCTGGCAAGCTTATATGGCAGATGTAAAAAGTCTTCCAAAACGCTTGAAACCTTACATTTCATCATTGGCAATAAATACCGTCAATTGTTTTCCTCAAAGAAACAGGCTCAACTTTGTTCATTTTTAATAAAATGTCTGCCAGATGATACCCAAGTAAGAAAACTACAGTTTGTGAATTGTTCTTTCAAGTAAAAATGGTAGTCCATGAAAAAACAGCTAGCTCAGCTTGCAACTCAATTACACAAGTGCTTTTCTTCTAGACAGCCATTGTACTGCAGTATGCAGCGGACTGCTTCATGGGTACTTCCCATTTTGTCACAAAGAACATCAGTAAGACCCATGCTCAAGGGTCAAGATTTAATGAAAGTAGTAATTCTGACTGCTTCATTAAAGACATTCATAAAGGAAACTGGCTTTTTTTTTTTTCCAACTACTAATGTGTAGTAGTGAAGAATGCAGTGACTACTAGTTTCATTTGCTGCCACTGCTTTGATTAGTGTGAAGACACCAGCAGTTTCCCCATAATTGCTTTTGCAACATCATTGCAAATGTCAGCATGGTAAAAGACAAATAATGTCTTTGTATTATTCTAAAAATAGTTCTGACCTCTGAGAAGGTCTTGGGGACTCCCAGGAGTCTAGTAAACACTTTGAGAACCCTCGATAGAGGTGCCTTGGGCCTCCGTCCCACACTCCCACCCTCCCAGCATTGTGGTTTTAGTGCCAGGCATTAACATGTTTGTATTCCATGACGATTTAGTAATACAATCTGGACCATCTGTTTCTGAGACGGGCAATGCTGTCATGATTGTAGGTAGAAGAATGGGGAGTCCACGGTGCAGGCAGTTATTCAGCATTCATCTAAGAGTCTTCAGCTCCTCCAGTGTGCTGCTCCCTATAAGATGCTGAAGCACAACCTCCCTCCATCCCTGCTCATCCAAGTATGTTCCTGCTTTCCTTGAGGCACGACTTAAACGCCTTCTGTGGTCCTCTGAGTAGGAAGTAATTTCGTTTGTGCTTCGTATAGGACTTACTATATTGCATGCTCAAGTTTTTGTTTGCTTCTTGTCAGTCCCTTCATTGCTTACGACCAAAATGAGTTACTATTTTTTCTGCAATCTGCCAGTAGTCCATAAAAGGCAGGGTGTTTTGTAAACATTTGTCTCTACGTACGGAAATCAAAACTGAAAGCAAAGTAACACTAAGTGTGCCCGTTTCCTGAGCTCAAGCACTGGAAGGATCAAAAGTAGCGAACGTGGTTTACTGCCCCTGTCTTGTTCCAGCTCACTGCCGCCTCTTGGGGCCCATATTCAACAAATATTCAAATTGGAGCTGGAGTTCTGAGCGGCCGGGTACTGCGTGTTCCGGCTGTGGGAGTCTGTAGGTTGCTAGAACCTGGCAAGAGAGCACTCGCGAGGAGCCCGCAGGCGGGGCTCGGCCGGGGACCCTTGGTGCTGGTCGGCGCCCGGGCCCTGCCCCCCGCCCGACCCTGCCTCCTGCCTCCTGCCTGTCGCCTGCCGCCTGCCTCCGGTTCGGGCCGCCGAGCGCTCTGCCCATTTAAGGAGGCGGGCTGTACCACCGCAACTTTCTTGACAGGGGGTATCCCGGCGAACTCGGACAACTTTAAGGGAGCCAAGAGGCGATTTCTTTTCCCTTCTAACTGTGGCTTGCGTTGTGCCGCTGCTGGGCAGGCGCCAGGCGCCCGCGATCTTCGAGCGTGGGGGCTCGTGGGCTTTCCCTGCTCAGAAACCGCGCCGGGGGCGCTCGCTCGTTCCGGATTCGGACGCGGCACTCCCCGGCTCGTCTGAAGTGCCGCTCGCCGCAGAGGCCCCAGTGCCCGGATGTCCATCAGGATTAGCGTGAGCCAATACGGGCCGAGCCCGGGGCTGCGCCGAGGACGCCCGGGGCTGGATAGCAGGTAGTCCCGTAACATCGGGGCGCCGCGCCGGGACGCGTCCCCGCCCGGCTCCGCCAAATGGTGAGCGGCGGCGCTGGCAGCAGGGCCCGCGGGGTGAAGGCGCTCACGGACGGAAGACCCTGGGCTCTATAAGCTGAATTATGGCAGCCCAGTCCAGGTAAACCGGGCACCGGAGAAACTTTTTAATCGCGTTCGTGGCGAGGAGAGCTGAAGGTTGCGGGGGAGGGCAGGGTGCGGGGAAGGAGACGGGCAGGAAGCAGCTTTGTCATCGCCTTCTCGTCATTCCCGAGGCTGTGGCTCATGACTAAATGTCAGAGAAAAAACAGTTTGGAGAACATGCTGGACAATTTCTGCACAGCGGAGAGAGGGTTGGCGTTAAAGTGAAGATTAAAGTTAGATATTTACCTTCTTCCCCCAGAAATGTTATTTTCCGGGACATTAAGTTGATTTCACTTGTCCGCCCTTGCCCAAATTTCCATTTAGGTTCTTTGTGCGCCTACCCCTCGGTTCTGTGGATTTCTTGCTGGTGTCTCGAGGGGAAGTTCAGAAATACGATGAATGTAAAACATAGTTCGCCTTGGAGAGGGTGGGTAAGGATTTGCCTGGTGAGTGAAAATTTTACTGCCAGAATGTACGATTCCACATAAAACTGCCCCGCTTACGTGAATCTGCTGAGTAGGCAAAGACCGGGAACGCGCCGGGGTGGTGAAGGGGAGAGAGGATAATGAACTGCAGTTGCTGTCAGAGGAGCGCTATTGTAAGAACCTCAAGCCCTGTCTTTCCATGGTTTGTTACTGGTTTTGTAATGAGAGTTAAAGAAGAGTGATGACAAGGCATTGGTGTTTATGATGAGATCCAAACTGTTCTGTGCGATTTTATTTTAGTTGGGACAGCAGTTGGTGCTAAGGGAGACTTAGGAGTTATGTATACATTGTCTTTCAACTGTGTTTTACTAGAAAGCAGTTTGGTCTCACATATTTAAAATAAGAGGGCTCTTCAAGCTGATATTTGATGTAGGACAGTGATTGGGGAGGTCTCGGAAGGCTTAACAAATTTCACGTCTGAAGACTCAGATCATGGAGAGAAATGGATGTTAAATGTTCACGTTTGGGCTGGATAAGACTGAGTTTTTTTTTTTCTATGAAGTAGAACTTTCTAGGAAGGAAAGAGTTTTTCTATAGAGTACCTCCTATGTGCTACTTGCTTTTTGTATTCATCCTCTCAACCCAGTGGTTTATCCTCTGCCTCCATTTTATTGATAGTTTTAAGAAAGTAGTTCTTAATTTGGGGCCAAGTAGTAGGAGAACTTGGTTGAGAAACACAAGTTGCATCTCTATTTTTGTTAATCTTTAGCTGAAATTTAGGTTTTTTTTTTTTTTTTTTGGTAGAAGTATAGATAAAACTATAGTACCAGTCCTTGTGCTGTTACCACAAATAGAAACTATATGTCTTTTCATAGTCTTATTACAACTGGTGCAGATATCTTCAAATACTTTTTATGCTTTCCACACAGGAAATTAAGGAGCTGCTTTATCTTGCTTAGTTCAGTAGTAAAAACAGTACTATAACATTAATTTGTCTTTTAAATGTTGTAATAGATATTTATATAATCTGTTCCCTTTCTATTATGTATTTATTTAATGTATTTAAAAACATCATTCTGATAGTGCTGTTATTCATCAGACTGCTATAGGGGTCCATAGCACAAAATCTTAGATTAAGATACCTTGGTCTATGAAGTTAGTGAATGCTGAGTGATAGAGCTCAGTAATATAGGGCAGGGATTTGATCCAGGTGTGAGAGATTCAGTGCCAGCGCTCTTAAACTAATGATAAAAATAAAATGAGACACAGGCTAAATTGGACACTGCTGTGTGCCAGGCACAGCGTTAAGCGGCTTTAATTGGATTAGCTCTTTAACTCTTCTCAGGCACCTAAATAGGTAAGTACTTTTATTATCCACGTTTGGTAGTTAAGAAAACTGAGGTCCAGGCTGGCTGTTTGTTGCCTGAGGTCACAAAGGTGGAGCAACGCCTGACTCCAGATCGGCTTTGCACACTTCTTCCCTTAACGTTCTTCCTCTTTAATGCTGAGGTGAGATGTTAAAGGGAGCTTCCAAGCCTCCGTATAACAGTACAAAGAATGATTCCTGATAAAATTGCTTGTTTGCAATATGTAATAATCTTGAGTTAAACCATTATGGTGGTTCAGCTTGCCAGCAATTAAAATAGGAGGATTGTGCTTATTTCTGATCGTCTGCCTGGCCTTCCAGCATGCCCTGGAACTAGGAACAAAGCCACAAGACTCTTATATCGTTTTCTTAGTCTGTGTGTTGGGAATATATCTCATATGTTGTAAATGTCCATTTTCTTTGGTTACACTTGGAATGTGGTTCAAGCTTATTCAGATTTTGTGCTCTGTGGGAGAGAAGGTAATCTTTGAGATCTAAAGAGAATATATGGAGAAGATTCAAGATATTTTTGAATTTCAGGGAAACTAAAGCTGGGCCACATAGCCCTGAGTAGTGCTAAGAGAAACCAAAACATCACCTGTGATGTAAAATCTCAGGTAGTGAAATCTTGACCATGTGCTACACATTAGTGTTTGTTTGCTCTTGAGACAATTAATTTAGACTTACAGACTCATTGTACTTATAGATTCATAGCTGGGTGTTTAACCACACTAGTTTCATTGCGTATTATTTAGCTTGATGTTTCTTTCTTTCTCTTTCTTTCTTTCTTTCTTTCTTTCTTTCTTTCTTTCTTTCTTTCTTTCTTTTTTTCTTTCTTTCTTTCTCTTTCTTTTTTTCTCTCTCTCTCTCTTTCTTTCTTCTTTGTAGCAGGGGTAGATGAGACCTTATATGAAACTGAGTTTTGTAGCAGTGATAGTGAATATAGGAGCCAACACATGGCGCTTTTCTGCCGTTATTTGGCATTGCTCTAAGGTAATGTCATTCCTCATTTGATATTGATGGGTGACATATGACTAATTTTTTGTGCGGATGGATTAGGCAGTGTATTCCTGTCCCTGTTTCACTCCATAAGGCAGGATATTGTCTCACACATTTTAGTCTCCCCTACATAAGATAGAAGTACTTCGAATTGGGAGATGACCTAAGTATTTCTTGGCTTGTGAACTTTTATAAGTTAAGGCCCATATATTCCTCTACCTCATATTAAAACCTAATAGGGAACTTGTTTTGTGGTTGATTTCTTAAAGTTGGAAGATATTTCTTGACTAAAATGTGAATTGCCTAGCTTTTAAAATTTAGATATTTTGGGGGCTGTATTTTGAAAGCAATGAGTATTTGGTTTATTGTGTTCCCAGAGTTGCGGAGAAAGGTGGTCACTGAGAAATGCCATGCCAGTTAAAGCAGATCATATGCAGTGTCTGGGCTCTGAGATAAGTGTGTGCTTTCTTTGGAACCTATAAACATAACAGACACATTGAACATACTTCCTTGTGGAAATTGCAACAAACTTGCTTTCTTTAATGTGAAATAGTTACAGAATATGGCTTTAGTTTCTGAACTCGAATGGAAAGTGCATCCAGACTGTTCTTTCATAGCAGTATAAAAACTAGCAACAAGTAAACCTAACAGTTTATATACTTTTTTTTCCTGCAAGGATTAACGGTGCTTTATACTGAGGAGTGATGTTGATGGATACAGTAAAAAGGAGGGCTTTGTCTGTTTCCCCGTTTCTGCTAACCCTCTCATTGAAGCAAATCCTTGAATTCCAGAAAGGAAAATATACATACCTTCAACTACCATCAGGGATTAGCCTGTTTAAAAAAATCACCTGATGCTACCTGAGAACTCCTGGCCCTTCTCTACCCTGGGGCAGGGGTGTATGGGTGGGAATGGGGGTGTTGTATTTGGTGGCTGAGCATGGAGCTTCTCAAAAGAAAGGATTTATAGACAAACTGCAGAAGGAGGGTAGGTTCAGTCAACTCTCTCACACTTTTTAACTTTTGCATTTGACTAAAATTAATGTTAATGAAGCTTTGAAAAATCATTAAGAAGCAAAGTCACATTGTTCCTGAGATTAAAATGAAGCTGGTTTTTGGTGGATCTCTTTGACTCTGGGGAGGGAAACTTTTCCGTTGCGGAAAGCAATGCTCTTAAACTGGTATAGAACCAGTTTTGCCCCGCCCTATGCCCCTGCCTCTGGTTTTTGAGCTAGTGATTACCTTGAAGAAAATTCGTGAATGCAAAGCAGCTCTGATAAAAAAATGAGCCGATATCAAAGAGAATACTGTGGTTTTGGAAAGTATAGTTCAAGGAAGAGATTTTGGGAGGGAAATAATTTATGTAGTATTTAGAGCCAGTGAATATTCTCATTTTTTCCCCTTGTGACACCATCGTAAACAGTGTCCTTGACAGAAGAGAAACACAAACAGGACTCTTAAGTGATTTCTTTCTAGTTCATCCTGAGAGCCCAGTTGAGCTTCCTGACTCACAGTCTAGAGCTGCTTCCATGATAAAGACTGAAGGAGCAGTGAGTCATTTTTTAAAGTCAGCTGATTTATGGGCATGTTGTTGTTTGGCAAAATTAATGCAAGTGATCTCTTGAGATTTTACTGGATTCTCTACCATGCCATGAAAAGATATTCCATAGCTGGATTTACACCTTGAAAATGGGGTTTTTATGCTTGCTGCACTCAAAAATTTTAAATTTAAAATATATTCAAGAATAAAAATATGGATGAGAGCGAAATTTTTGTCATCTTGATTCTGTCACTCATTTTTTGGGAGCCTCTAAATCTATGTATTACATAATAGCTGTAAAATAAGAGGAATTATAAAGCTGATTTGCTTCACTGTTGCTTTGAGGTGTATATAAACTTAGTTTTCTGTTAGCAAACTTCTCCATTTCATTTTTTTTTTGCGTGTATGTGTGTGTATATATGCATATATTTTAGTAGAGGCGGAGTTTCACAGTGTTGGCCTGGATGGTCTTGAACACCTGATCTCAGGTTTCTTTTCCAAGATAGGCAAATAAATTTATTCTAATTCTGTATGTGAGATATAGTGGAAATACAGTATGCACTTCTAGGACAAAGTTTGTTAGACACTTTTCTTGGCTCAGAAATAGAAACATAGTGAGGCTGAGTATATCTTTGTTGTGGTTCAGTTACATTTTATTACTATAAGGTGAGTACTTAACTTTTACAGGTTAAATGATTACCAGTTGTTTTTACTTAAATGTAAAATTGAAGGAGCTGAAGTAGTATTTTCTCTCTCCTTCAGATGGCTCTCAATTTATTTTATTATGACTATAACGTGTTTGTTTGCTGAAAATAACACAGCAGGTAGAATGCACAATGTCTTGCTCAAGCACAAATGTGTCAGATGAACTTTAGATTTATACTTCAGGAGAAAATAATATATAAAACTTTTGGTGCTAATGCCCCAGAAAACTAGAAGTAAAGATTAACTTTAAAACCATGGAAATGCTGATTTTCTGTGTCTTGGCGGTGATCTGTGTTGAGAATCCCTCCCTTGTGCAAACTTTTTTCTTTTCTTATCTGTCCACAGTGAGTTAAATCTTAACCTGATGGCCACAGAGCCAACAGATCTGGCATCTTGAAAGTCTTGTTCTCTGCTGAACGTCTGTTTTCTTGTGTTAGTTTATTGGCTTTGTTTTTAATTTAACCAGATTGAATTGCTATCAAGTTCTTAAAGCTATTGCTGAGAGCATTAATTTGGTGACAGATTTAATATACTGAGAGAAAATCTCAGGGATAAAATGTTGTCTAAAGGGACTCAAGCAGACGAAGGGGAAAATATTTTTATTGACACCTAGATTGTCTCCATTTTGGTTTGTTTTCAAAGGGCACACACTGTTTGACTGCATTCTAAAAAGTATCAAGAATTGTTTTTCCTCCATGGTGGCTTATATGGGTGAGGGCTCGGAGACCTGTAGGCCACATGATCCTTTGTTTTGGTGGGTTGGGGAAGAGTTAAGACCGTGTCGAAAAAACTTTTTTTTTTTGGTATTGCTTACTGCTGGATTGGCAACTAAATAAAAATAAAAGGCTGTTTTAGTGGTAATATGGTCATGTGAGGTTCAGGGTTCTTGAACTTGATTAGACACAAAAATCACTGTGGGTGTTTGTTAGCCTGCAGATTCTGCTCCCCCTCCCCCAGAGATTCTGAGTGGACAAGTTCTGGGTAAAGCCCTGCTGTCTGTAAGGCCACGGGCGCGGGTGCCACACTTTGTGAAATGGTGTATGTGTGTATGAGTGAGAGATCATGTAAATCATGTAGTACAATGCCATTAAATTTTGATTTAATATGTGCTTATAAATTTCCCTCCCTTGAAACAGACTGGAGATTGGTAGAGAAGGTAGGTATCTACCTCCATAAATTTATCTTTATATTACAAATTATTGGTTGAAATAGCCAGATGCATCTGTGTTTAAAAAAAAAAATATACCAAGAATCAATGCCCAGTGATTGGTCATAAAGCACCTTCTCAAGAATTGTTTCTTCTCAAGGACCAGGATATTTAATTTACTCTTTTCTGTGCCTTGTGGGCTCCCTCCCCAGTTAGAGTTACTGCTGAAGATTTCTCTCTACCACACACACCCCAGTTTATCAGGTGGCACTTGTTTTTGTTCCCAGGGAAAAGTTAAAATGGCGTGAATTGGTCAGTTGTGTCCAAATTTTGTGAAACTGAAATGAAAGTTTGGTTTTTTAATAAAAGCTTTGCCTAGGTGTACTGTCGAACAAATAATGTTCAACAAGACATTTTAAATGGAGCTCCTACTGGGAAGTAAATGTTAAAATTATAGCAGATGTCACTTCCTGTAACAAAATTCAGGAAACAGTCTTTGGTATGTGGGTGTTGTGACTTTTCAGTTCTTGGAACTTTCCTTCAGGAAACTGTCCTGTCAGAAGCAAAGCAGTCAATAAAATATGAAGCACAACTCAAACTGTGTTATGCAGTGTAATTAAATTTTGATTTGGTGCATATGTTTTTGTGGTCAAAACAGACCCGAGATTATCACGTGACTTTCATCCCGGATAATGTGTGTCTGGATAACTTGTTAAATTGCCTCCCCTCCACTTCTCCCATTCTGGTTGCTTTAAAAATGCAGGTGTATCTGATTTACTCTGGAGTTGAATTTATGGAAAATGGCATAAAATTAATTAGTTCTCATTGTTTTGTACAAAACTATGAAGCCTATTTCCTTTCCAGCTTTGCAGAAATTTTGTCTCTCAATTGACAAACTGTCTGCCTTAGACAGTTCTAAGATGGCCTATCTAAGTTGGTAGCTTTGAGCTTTGTTAAAAGTTTGAGTCCACGATATTATGGTTTAAGAAAATTTTTCCTTAAAGGAAAACAGAATGTGTCCTTGAGTTAATACGCTGGGTTTTAGTTTTTTATTTGCTGAAAGGATATTCGTTGGTACAAAGTAAGCTAACGCTCTGTCCTTTTATATTTTTTTCAGGTAATTTTGACCTAGCAATTACAGCTATAGGAATTAAGTTTTCCTGCTACTCTTTTATAGTATGTATCTCTTTCTTTTCAGCCTCCTTTTAGAGGTAGACAGTGCTAACTTTCCATTTTAAGAAGTTGTGTAAAAATAGACCTTGTACCACAGGGGGAAAATTAGGCAGTAACATTTACTGGCATTAAAATAATAATAGGATAAAATGAAACCTAGTGTATTACATTAATACATAATTGAGATTTTGCTACCTAAAAATATTGGAAAGAATTAATGTTATTCAGATTAGTATTGTCTGCTTGTGACTTGGTTTTAGTAAAATTCAAAGTACCAGTGGAACTTAGTTTTTGTTTTTAAATGGGAACTATCCCCAGAAGACAAAAAGCCCTAGATTGGCAGTTATAAAAGATTGAATTTGATAATTCTGTCACTGCTGATGGTGTGAGCTTTTTATTTGTTCTTACCCTTATGACAGGGAGGGGCCTCCTCTTACAAACACCTTCGTTTCTTTCTTATTTTAGCAGTCATGTTTCTTTAAGGATAAAGTAAAAATTATTAGGTTTACTTAATTCTGATTTTCAATTTGTAGGCTTTACAGAAATTCTTGAGAGTTTATGATAAGCGTAGAATAAAACTTGATTTCTTTCTGAGATCACTTGTATTCTGTGTAAGTACTGGTATTATCCATGATCTTAGAGTATTTTAAGGAATGAAGTAGCTGCTTCATTCCTACTTGGTCTTTTGGTAACTTGGTGTAAATGACCTTTTGTGGGGAAAGAGGGAGGAGGGGAATAGTTAGATTGAATGGAAGTATGTTCCTTGTCACCCAGATCTTTTATCTCTTTTGTTATATCTCATTTTATGAGTATTCCGATCCCAAGTTTTTTAAAAAGTGATTTTATTGAAGTATATTTTACATATCATAAAATTCACTCTTGTGACAACTCAGTGATGTTTAGTTACTTTACTGAATGGAGCGACCTGTTTTAGAACATTTTATCCCATCCCTGGTAAGATCCCTCCTGCCCATTTACAGTTAATCCCTGTCCCCAGCCCCATTACCATTAACCTACTTTCTGTCTCTGTAAGTATGCCTTTTCTGGGCATTTCACATAGTGCAATCATAAATGGAGTATGATGGTTTCTTGCATCTGACTCTTTTCACTTGCATATACATATATATTTTAAATTTACCAGCCTCAGCACATTCTGGTCATACTTCAGTAAGTTTTTGAGGTTCCTCTGTGGTGTACCATGTATCAGTAGTTCTGTCTTTTTATTGCTGAATAGTATTCTGTGAATAGATGTGATGGACAGGTTGTCCCAATTAAAAAAATAATTATTGTGAACAATGTTGCTATGAACACTTACATGCAAAACTTTGTGGGTACATCGTTTTTTCTTCTTTTTTTGGTAGCTAAAGGTGGAATTTCTGGGTCCTATGATAGTTTTTGTTTGACTTTTTGAGATAATGCCAAACTTTTTCAAACTATATGCCCAACTGACCTCTGAACTGATCTAATTTAGTCAGTTTATTGCAAGTTGTTTACTATCTTCATGGTTATTTGGGCTATGAAAGTAGCAGTTCTGAGGTCTGATCAATTTCACATTTGATTATTAGAAAATTATATATTGTTTTCAGTTTGTATGTGATCTTAAAACACAGCTCATTTTTCCCCCTGTAGATGAGGGAATGTTTAAAGAAAGCCATATTAAGTTTAAAATACTAGTGCATGCTGATTATTGTCAAAATAGTAAAGAAGACTCCAACTCCACAACTCATAAACCCCTCAAATAGCAGAATTTAAATATATTATTTGTTAACTAGAAATCCTTTATTTTATAATTGCAAAATGGCCCTAGAAATTATTTCAATGTGCGTTTTAAATAAAAGCATTCAGGCAAAAATGAGCTGTTCTCATTCACTAGAGCCTCACATGCAAAGATAAGTTATCTAAGTGAAGCGTCTGGAAATTATCTTTTAGACTCGGGTCCCGACTGGGGAAGTTGGTGACTATGTCCCCTCACTCAGTGGTGTGCTTCAACTTCAGGAAAAGATCTGTTGCACAAACAAAAATGTTTCATGAAATGGTCTGAAAGTATCTTTAGGGGCATGTGTGATGGTAGTGAAAATGAATCATCTTTTTAGCACTCAGCCGTTGTGTTAAAAAAAAAAAAAGCTGTGAGGGTCTGGTTAGAAGATGTCTTCATTTCTGCCTTTATGAGTCTTTCAAGTGTTCTTTCAATTTGGAGTGCATTGTGGCAGCTTACTGAAATCTGCTCTGCATTTTAATTTACCAACTTAAGAATTATATCAGTCTTAACAGCTTTATGAATGTGGCCAATTCACATGCATTAAGTGTTTTTCATATTATCCATAAATGTATTTAGTACTTCATTGTTCACTAAGAACCAGCCGCTGGCTATGGTGTGTACAGGGCTCTGAGTTGGTTCAGATAAATACACTATCTCCCTCCCTACAAGGAGCTCATAGTTTGGTGGGTGAGGCAGAAATAGGCAAACAAACTGACAAATAAAACAAGTGCAAACTGTGGTAAACACAATGGCAAAA
The DNA here is from genome assembly GCA_963573385.1 of Cacajao melanocephalus. Taxonomy (NCBI): domain Eukaryota; kingdom Metazoa; phylum Chordata; class Mammalia; order Primates; family Pitheciidae; genus Cacajao; species Cacajao melanocephalus. Next base: position 7,737 of record CAUYLG010038065.1, on the reverse strand, counting down.
AACAAATGGGATACCGTGACAGGGAATAATAGGGGCTGGGGAATTGGTCTTGGTATGGGCCTGGAGAGCCTCTGAGGAGGGTTTCCTGAGGCAGAGAAAGAGCAAGACATGACACATTGGAGAAATGTAATTGTCCCTCTAAAATGCACATGGAAGTAAGTGGTGATGGTGGTGAGAAGGATGGCTTTTTTTTTGAGACAGAATTTCGCTGTGTTGTTAACGCTGGAGTACAGTGGCGCGATCGTGGCTCACTGCAGCTTCCAAGGATGGCATTTTTAAACAGGGTTAAAAATGATAGGAAGTGGTCGGGCATGGTGGCCCACTCCTGTAATCCAAGCACTTTTGAGGCCAAGGCGGGTGGATCACCTGAGGTCGGGAGTTCAAGACCAGCCTGAACTTTTTTTTAAAAAAACCCTGTATTTAAAAAAATAACAATAATAATAATAATAATAATAATAGAAAAAACAAAAAATGATAGGAAGTGACCATTATGTGGCAGTTTCTTGAAATAAAAATTTGATTGTTTTAGTGGTTTGCAGTTATACCAAAACTTAGCCCTGTTTTTAATTTATTTTAATAAAGGCAAAGTGAGTACCATAACAACTTAGCTATGAACTTTAAAATAGAGACTATAGTTTCTAAAACTTAGGCTTAATTGGCACATAAATATAAACACATTAAACAAGTGTTTAAAGGAAATTTGGGAGGACATTTTTCTTTGTTTGGGAGCCATCAAATAAGGGATGTGGTAGAATTTAGAAAGGCCCCCAGCTCAGTGAGGTACAGTTGTAAGGAAGTGAAGATTTAGACAGTAAGGAGGCCATTCCACCTGGCTATTGAATATAAAGATTAATCTACAAAACAACCTTTTATACGTGTGAAGGACTGTACGGGTAGTGGGGTGAAAGATGGCCTCTATCTCTGCCAAAAACACATCTCCGAAGAGATAAATAGCAAAGCCCAGGAGGGAAAACACAATAGAATTGGTGTTCTTTTTATGTATTTAGCAATAGGAAATAATCTTCTGCCTTGGATATTTTAGGAAGTAGCAGATGGTTTAAGTACCTGTGATATTATGATTATATATTGATTTTCGTCCATGGTTCTCGGCCCATTACTCCCACGGTCCTTGTTAGTCTTTTACTATAATGGTAGGGTACTTTAGGCCTCAGGAAACAGAATCTCTCTCTGTGACCTTCTCTTATCTTCCTTTCACCCGCCCAAGGCAGGACTCTAATCTGATTGTGAGTCTAAAGACTTTTATTCCAGAGAGGCCCTGCCTCATACTCTGGAGGAAGGAATGCTGCACAAAGAGGCCAAGAAAAATCTGAACTGACAGGCCTTGCTTGATTTAGATCATACCCTTTTTGTCCAATCACATTTCTACACAGTTGTCAACCTTGGCTATCCTATGAAGTCTCCATAAAAGGCTGAAGACAACTGGGTCGCCAGAGAACTTCTGGATAGCTGAGCATGTGGAGTTTCCGGAAGAGTGGTGTGGGAGGGCATGGAAGTGCCACACCTCTTCCCCCATATCTCACCCTGTGCATCTCTTCATCTGTATGCTTTGTAATGTGCTTTACAATAAACCGGTAAATGTAATAGGTGTTTTCTTGAGTTCTGTGAGCCGCTCCAGCAAATTAAGTGAACCCAAAGAGGGGATCGTGGGAACCCCAACTTGAAGCCAGTCTGTCAGAAGTTCTGGAGGTCCAGACCTGTGACTGGTGTCTGAAGGGTGGGGGCCGTCTTGGGGACTGAGCCCTCCACCTGCAGGATCTGACTCCATCTCCAGGTAGTGATGTAGATAGTGGGAAAATCTCCCTCTCCCACATTTGATCTTAGAAGTCTTCTGTGTTGACGATTGTTGTGGTGTGAGAGCAGAGGAAAAACAGAATTTTTTGAAAACAGCAACTTTTTCTCAAGGGATTCTGTGGCTTCTTGAAAAGATGTGATCACAACAAACCACTGTAGGAACTGAAAGTGTTTGTCCTTTGTGCATCACAGCTATATTTGATTACATAAAGTTGCTTCAAAGATCCTGCATTCATTATCATCTCATCTCTCTTGTATCTCTCTTTACAGTTATTTTCAAACGAATGTCTTGAGTTGCATACCTTTGTGGCATAATGATTTTTTTTTGTTTTAAATATGGAACGCTTCACGAATTTGCGTGTTTTTATGAATGTTTCGTGACCACGCAACAAAGAAGGTATTTGCCTTATTTTCAGAGTCCAGAGGCAAATGTGGGTTTGTATCTTACATTATTTCTGTATTCTTATTTTTGTCTGTTTGATCTGCCATGGACTGAGGTATGAATAGAAGTCTCATATGAGTACACTACTATAGTTTCTTGCTTTGCAAATGCTGATGCCATGTTATTGATGCATAGATACTCATAACTGTTAATGTCTTTTTAAATTGTCCCCTTTGGCAGTGTTAGTTTTTAATGTATTCTTCCAGAAGGTTTCTTTGAGTATAGGTGATATTTCTTAAAAAGGTGTGTATCTTTCAATATTTTATCCACATGGATTTTATTTTGGTTTAAGGAGTGAAGAAAGGTTTCAGAACCCTTCCCCTCTTCCCCAAGACTCACTATTCTGTTCTCTATATTTAAGCACCACCATCAAACTCACAGTACCTTTGTATGCATTTTAATATATGATTGGGCTGATTGCCCTTCTTTCCCCTTCTGAAGTGCGTGCTCGGAATTTTCATGGCTGTTTTCTCATGTAAGTTTTCCAGATGAATTTGAGTGTTTTGTCAAACAACTTGGGGCCTTGTAATAGGATGACTTCTTAACAAACTTGTAAAACCCCATCCTGTTTTTCAGAAGTATTAAAGTTTTAAATGGATTACTGTGTTCTTTGTAGATTTTCATGAAATGGAAAAGGCTAAATTAGCGTGCCAGGGACTCCTGAGTCACTCGCCAGACACTGCTCATTTGTCTTGAAGACATTAGGGAAATCCTGTTTGCCTCAGTTTATCCAGAAGTAAAAGTGTACATTCGCTCTTGTCATAAATGAATGTATTATTAATGTAAATCTGTAAGAGTGGAAACGTATTTTTATAGGTGATATACATCTGACTTTAGGTAGAAGTGTTTCACAGTATCGTTGCTTCTGTGGATAGTATCCCACTTTTTGGCAGACTTGATTGGGATACTATCCACAGAAGCAATGGAAATAATAGATGTAATTTAGGCTCTTTAAAGTCCTAAAAGGTGTGGAAATAATAGATGTAATTTAGGCTCTTTAAAATCTTTTTTTTTTTTTGTAGTTCAGTTAAAAAAAAAGTAATTATAAATTAATTGTAATTAAAGAGAAATGTCTTCCTGAATCTCAGCAATTTGTCTCAATGTTTTCTTTTTGTTCCCTTTCAGCTTTTTATTTATATGTTAAATATTTTCACATACTTAACTCATTCTTTTTATGTGTTTGAGAAGTGATTGAGTCAACACAGGGAAAAAGGGGTTGGGATTACTTTAGACTGTTATGATTTTTGAGATTGTCATTTTGAAGAGGAGCAGATAAATTTTTCAGATCTTTATGCTTAGAAATGCTATGCTAGGCCTGGCCTGGTGGCTCACGCCTGTAATCTCAACACTTTGGGAGGCCAAGGCGGGCAGATCACCCGAGGTCAGGAGTTCGAGACCAGCCTGGCCAACATGGTGGAACCCCATCTCTACTAAAAATAAAAAAAAATTAGCCAGGTGTGCTGGGGGGTGCCTGTAATCCCAGCTACTTGGGAGACTGAGGCAGGAGAATGGCTTGAACTGGGGAGATGGAGGTTTCATTGAGCTGAGATTGTGCCACTATACTCCAGCCTGGGCACGACAGAGCAAGACTCCATCTCAAAAAAAAAAAAAAAAAAAAATCTTCCTGAATGCTAAAAACACTTTTAAAAGGCAAAAATAGCCCAGTTAACACTGATGAAAGTAAGGTGTTTATCTTATACATTGTGCCAGGAGCCAAGGTAGTTTACAGAGATATTAACACACTGGCACTTAGATTTAGTAGATGTTCCAGTCTGTTCATGATGCTGGTGATGGAAAGTATTACTGAACACGATACTTAAAAGCTTCACTCATTAATATTTATTTGTAAGACTGTGGTGGTAGCTGGAGAATAACTAGTATAGCCCACAAAATCCAAATAAATCAAGGACCCCTCTAGGATGTTTTCTTCCCATGCATGTGGATATATGTACATGAAGGTTAGCAAAGAATCCAAGCATTGTCTCAATAAGTTACATTAGAATCATATATCCAGGCCAAAATCTTTATGTATTTATTTATTTTATTATTTATTTATTTAATAGAGACAGAGTCCCTCTCTTGCCTGGGCTGGAATGTAGTGGCATGATCATAGCTTACTGCAGCTTCAGACTCCTGGACTCAAGCGATCATCTTGCCTCACCCTTCTGAGTAGCTAGGACTACAGGCACATGCCACCATGCTGAGCTAATTTTTAAATTTTTGTAGAGATGGAGTCTCGCTTTGTTGCCTAGGCTGGTCTTGAACTCAAGTGATCCTACCACTTTGGGTTCCCAAAGTGCTGGGATTATAGGTGTGAGCCACTGTGCCCAGCAGGCTGAAATCATTTCATAGCTGTGCTTTTAAATATTATCTTAAAATTAGCTGGGGAAGAATTGTATTTAGTTTTTGTTTTTTGGTGTCAGTCTCATTTAAAAATTGACAAGGACATGAATGGATTTGTGGTAACTGTCTTTAATTTTGTAAAATTTAACCTAATTTATGTTTAAATGATCAGAAATAGAAAATTAAGATACTTATATTTATTGACTTATAAAAATTGTGCCTGAATGGGAGGACAAAAAGAACCACATAGAGAGGAAGTTTTCTATTTTAATTCAAAAATGACTTTTTTCACTATATTTTCATAGTTGAACTAGCCAGGGTGGGTGGTTATTTCAATAGGTATTGGAAATTTAAAAAAAAATGTAGATAGTTTCCAGTTTACTGATTTTCTTCCAAAAATATGTTCGGGGCATAGAAAATGTTTTGCCGAAGCAGCAGTGAAAATCATGTGATGAAGACTAGGCCCTAGGCTAGAGCCAGAATGTTTCTTAACTTGTGCCAAAATGTCAGACATTTGGAATAATAATGGAAAATGGTGCAATCACTGAAATAAAGCATAAAAACCATGCTTAAACAAGAGGGTTTGTTCTATACTTGTATTAGCTTTTTGTTTTGTAGGTTTTGTGGAGGGAGAAAGAGGAGTGGTGTAAGGGATCTTTAGGTTTACTTGGAGGAGACTGGGAAAGATGGATTCTTTGGGGTAGGGGCATATCCACTGGTAAACTTAGGCATTTTGAAGGGCAGAGGTTTATGTATAATTTTGATCTATGATAATAGCAATCTTTTATTAAGCAATTATTTTTTGAGCATTCAGTTATATTCTGATCTCTCAGCCAGGGACTTTGCAAAATGGTATCATTTAATCTGCAAGGTGGAGCTTATCACCGCCATTATACAGATAAACTCAGGCTCATGGAAGTTAGCTGACTTGGCCAAGGTCACATAGGTAGCAAGTGACAGCTGATACACAACTTCAGATCTACTCCAGACTTACCTGTAAATACCTTCTTTGCCTTTCATACACATATCCACGTGGCCAGTGCTCTGATTTACTAGTGGAACAAAGGAAGGGCATAGAAAATGGAATATGGATGGGGTGTCTGTTTATCTCTAAACTGAGCTATAACTGAAACAAAAAACAAGGATGAGAGTAGGGAAACATAGTATGTGTAAAATTCCTCTCAGAGTGGAGAAATGTGAGGTCAGTGTTTCCCGGTGTTAGTCTCTGGGAAGTAAATGCCTTCTCTCCAGCTTGGTTACAGCATGGGGAATTTGGAGAGAGATGATTTGTAGTTGTAGGATATTTGTAATTTAGGGAACTCCAGCAATATTTGGGACAGGGGATGCATGTGGTTGTTTTTGTATAAAAGGTGTGAAATCCCTTTTACCCTTCATCCTCCTTTAGGATCTGTTTCTTTCTTTCTCTCTCTCTCTCTCTCCCCCCCCCTTTTTTTTTTTTTTTTTTTTTGAGGCAGTCTTGCTCCCTCCCAGGCTGCAGTGCAGTGGCCCTCTTTCTGTTCACTGTAACCTCTGCCTCCTGGGTTCAAGCAAATCTCTGTCCTCAGCCGCCCAAGGCTGGGATTACAGGTGCCTACCACCATGCCCAGCTATTTTTTTTTTTTTTTTTTTTTTTGGAGACGGAGTTTCTCCATGTTGGTTGGGCTAGTCTTGAATTCATGACCTCAGGTGATCCACCTGCCTTGGCCTCCCAAAGTGCTGCGATTACAGGTGTGAGCCACCTCGCCCGGCCTACCTAACTAGTTTTTTAATATATATATATTTTTAGTAGAAATGGGGTATCACCATGTTGGCCAGGCTGGTCTCAAACTCCTGGCCTCAAGTGATACACCTGCCTTGGCCTCCCAAAGTGCTGGGATTACAGGCATGAGCCACCGCACCTAGTCCCAATCCCGATCCTGCTTCTTTAGAATAAACTGATTTTTAGAATAAAACATATTTTTCTGCCCCTTCATGTTTAGTGTGAAATGCATGTATCCATTTGCTTCTGCTGTGAGATACCACACTTTATGCCATCCTTGGGTTCTCCTTTATGAGGTTCTCTTATCCTGATCCATAGGCTGTCAACTGTAGCGACCATCTGTCGTATTTAGTATTGAGTTATCTCACTTTCTTTTTAGGGAGGAAATGGATGTGATGGGAGAGGCATAGGCAGAATGGGGGAAAGGGTACCAAAGCCTGTGCTCCTTTGCCAGCACTTGGATTCCAGCTGTGTATGTTTGTTAATAATGACTCACAGTTATTGAACACTAGGCCTTGGGCTCAGCACTGTGTCTGTATTAGTTAATGTAACTATTAAAACAGCCCAAAACTTTTTGGTACAATTATCGTCTCTATTTTAGAGAGGAGGAAACCAAGGCTTAGAGATTGTGTGGTTTGTCCTGTTGGCTGTACCTGGTAGTGACAGGATCTCAGAGGTGCCTGTCATAAATGTAGCTATTGGCAAAGATTTCTCATGTCAGTTGCTTCCGTCCTGTATTATTGTGATGGCTGCTTTCCAAGTAGTGAAGTAACACAGTGACTTTGGGAATACTTTTCATTCTCTACAGTGGTGGTTCTCCACAGAGGAGGAAATTTTACCCTCCCCTACCCCAGGGATATTTGGCAATGTCTGGAGAGAGATATGGTTGTCATGCCTGGGAGTGGGGTGTGCTACCATCATCTCATATAGAGGCTAGGGATGCTGCTAATGTCCTACAGTACACAGGACGGCCGCACCGCTAAGAATTACCTGGCTCCAAGTGTCAATAGTGGAAGACTCTCACTCTGCGGGTTTCCCCTAGTTCCTATGCATGGGGATGTTTGTGTTTCAGAGAGCGTCTGTACCATGTCGTCAGACCCTAAATCATGCTGGCCCCGGGTGTCAGTTACTTAACCTATATTTGCTTAGGACACAGTATGTGCGAGACACTCCTGAGTGCTGTGTGGATTACACAGCCTTACCCCACCCCTCACCCCCACATTTAGTGAGTAAATGATTTGCCCAAAGAACCACAGTTAGGAAGTGGCAGAGCTTAGGTTTGAATCCTTCACTAACTCCAGAGACCATGCCTTTTTTTTTTTTTTTTTTTTTTTTTTTTTTTTTTTTTTGTAAGGGTATTGGGGTGTTGCGGAGGGGGTGG